>CAKAOI010030135.1:100639-145587 GCA_916701655.1 Sebastiscus albofasciatus | reverse complement strand
GCCCTTTCCTCAGCAGGCATCTTGACATGTCATTGAAGGGTAAACGCAGGTTTAACTAACAATATTAATTATGGTCCTGTTCCATTTAGGTGGGTCAGGGCCCTGGTATTGTGCATGCTGGCTCACTGGAATGGCTGAGACATTAAAAAAGAACGGGACCATAATTAATTTGATCAATTAGATCTGTGTTTACCCTGCAATTACATGTCAAAATGGCTGCTGTGAAAAGGGCCTATTCTAGTTGACTATATGCTATATTTTAAATAACTGACCCCAGACAAATATTTGGAACGAAAAGGAATAACTATTACTGACTGCTTATTGAAATGTACAAACAATATTTACCCTCTCAGTTGAAAGAAAACAAAAATAACACAATTTAGACTTCTTTAAAATGATAAATGGTAACCCTTAAAATTATATTAAACAAAATTACCTCTACCAAAATTAGCAGATCAATTAATTACCTGAAAAAAATAGGCGAAATGGAATTGGCTTATACCAAAATATTACAATCCTCTCAGGCAGAATCTCTATATCTAACCCTGTTAACCACCCTGTTAACACCCTCACACCCTCACACTCTCACACACCCTCACACATAAGATAGGAGAGAAGTTGCAGGCTTGTGTGTTGCTCAGGTTATCCTCAACAGAGAAAAAACACAGAAAGTCAAACTCACAGTTCAGCGTCAGTCCTGGAGAAACAGTTTGTGGTCCCAAAGATGAGGCTAGATGGCAGAGGAGGTGAAAACCATGGCCTATAGAAAGTAGACTGGGTCACGCGTCATATCTCCGGGGGTATTGCACATGCGCAGTAAAATCTCGCCTGCACTCGCCGAAGTTGAGCCAATCACAACGCACGACCGCAGCTTCAGTTACACTGCGCATGTGTCATACCCCATACCCCAAGACCCATGTCCGCCCGTGACCCAGCCTCCTTTCCATAAGCCTTGGTGAAATCCTCGTCAGAACAGACACCAACAGTCATTTCCGGTTAGCAATTGCGACCTTGTAGCATCTTAACGGGCCAACAGGTGTCTTCATCAGAGGACCCACACAGCTTTCCCACTCACCGTGTGGCGTCAGTCTGACCTTGAATGCAGCGCCGGGTCAAAGCTCACACTCAACTCGTTCACTTATCCACCATTCACACAAGCTAACTTAAAGAAACTGCTGCTAGCCGAAGCTACCAGATAAACTGAATTAACAACCTGTAGCTCAACAGTTAGCATCGTTACTCCCGCTAGCTTAGCGGCTAACTGTTACGCCTGTTACTCACGGAATTCAGGCTGGTGGAAAACACACACACAAACACTAACGGTCGGGCTAATTGACCGACATTACAAAGAGAAAACTGTGTGTTGGTGTCTTAGCATACTGCTACTGTTTTTCCTCCATTTATTCGACCTAACTCTCTTTTTCCTGAACTCTTCGCTAGCATCTCTCCCATGTGTTTCTCTTACGCCCGCCCTCTTCCTGACCTACGACCAATCACCACACAGGTGTCACTGACTGACACCTACAACAACCAATCAAACACAAGAGCTGAAACTAAAGGCACAATTTGAGTACTTTTCTATTAGTTCACCCACCAGCTACTTGACTGTTTGCTTCAATAGTTTTTTATTTTAACTACTTATTCAACTATTTACATCCTACCTTGTTTACAACTAAGTTATCTTAATCTCTCATTTAACAATTTTCAGTTTCAGTTTAATTGCCTTATTAGGAACTAACTTGTCGACAATAAACTAAGATAAGATAAGATATTCCTTTATTAGTGGGGAAATTGCAGTGTACAGCAGCAATGGGGATGGTGCAAAAAACAAAATGCATGGGTAAAAAACAAAAAGCAAGATACAACATGGTGCAAAAAGCAAAACAAAAGTGAAACAAAATATGAACAATTAACATCACAATTAATTATAAATAAATAGGAACAATATAAACAAGGGGAAATATTAAAAATAGGAACAATATAAACAAGGGAAATTATTAAAAATAGGAACAATATAAACAGTAGTAGTGATGATATTGCACAGTCAGTGTAGATGTGTAGATGTAGATGATCAGTAACATGTTCAGAATGAAAACATGCAGATGTTTAGCAGATGTTCATTACCATGTTCATGTCAATATATCCAATAGTGTTGAGACCGCTCACTCAAAAAGTCAGGAGTTTGAGACATTTCACAGGAAAATAGAAAACTCTGAGGTATGTTTTGACATGTAAATTAATAGCATCATTACTGGAAATCGTGTAATAGCTCAGCAGCAAAATTGCATATAATTCTCAAATTTAAGTCTGGGCAAGTTTTGTCATATGTTGTAATTTGATCAGGAGCAAATATTAAAATGGGGCACCATTACTGTGGGTTACAATTTTTGCTCAACTGTTGCCCCATCACCAGTGTAGCAGCTTTTGGAGCCAACTCGGGGGTTAATTGAGCTGTTCAAATGCCCTTTCCGGGAAGAATTATGCTTGGAGGTTTCCCATGAAGGCCTGACTGGCTGAGTAAAGTTTTAAAAAGGGCACAATGTGTCAATTGTGTCTTCCTTGTTATTGCAAGATTCTGCCCTAATTGTGAATCGAAACTAAATGACCTCTCTCTCTCTCTCTCCCCACAGGCTTATTGTGTATGCTGGGGAAATGTTTCCCTGATTGTGGCCAGGGCTACAAAACAAAAAACCGTCAATGTGTTGGTAATAATCTACCATGATCTCTCATTTTAACCATCCCTCTCCACTGTCTTGCTTCTGTCCACCAATGTTTTTATAGTGGCTTCTCCTCAAGACAAGAGCTCACAGAAATAAGTGGAGTTCTCATTATGCAATACCTCTTACTGGAGTTGACCAAGAAAATGAACCTTTTTTTGGTGACTTTCCACTGCGTTTTTTCCATTTTAGGATATATCCAGAGTAGATTACAATGAAAACAACAGTAGAAGAGGTTTAAATTCTTAGATCACCACGATTTCAAGCAACTAGCAAAAACAAATACAAGTGGACGGAGGAGCTAAAACAAAAAGAGCTAATAAGAAAGATTGCTTAAAATCAAGATGACAAGTTTATTTTTACCGACAGGAATGTTTTATTATGTATTGACCTGTGAGATTCATCACTATAATTGTATTCTCTTTGCTTTATGTATTTGTATCCAAATCCAGATGTGGATGAGTGCGCCGAAGGAAGATGTGTGAATAACACAAACTGCTTCAACACGAATGGCAGTTTCTACTGCCAGTGCCTGAAGGGCTACAGAAACACCAAAGGGAAGGTTAACTTCACTCTAGACGGACAGTGCCGAGGTGAGTATGTGTCTCTGTGTGTGATCAGTGTCTCTCTCTTGTCCAACTGGTCTTATGCAACTTCTCTTGCTTCTCTGTCAGATATCAACGAGTGCACCGAAGATGGCAATATCTGCGGTCACGCTGCCAATTGTACGAACCGAATTGGGAGCTACGACTGCACCTGCCACTTTGGGTACACCAATGCCACCAGTAGACCTGGAAACTGCGAGGGTGAATATAGTTTCTATTTATTTACCCTTGTCTACAGTTGATTCGTGTGACAAGTACACAAAATAACACACGTATTGTTAGCATTGTAAACTAGAAGTGCACTGCTAGAGGCAGGTTTCATGTACGTCGTTCATGTAATCCTCCAAGCGGACAAACCAACAAACAAACAAACAAACCAATGCCGGAGAAAACATAACCTCTTTCCTAGGCCTTCGGCCTTGGAGGAGGTAACAATATAGACGAAAGCTGCACTGCACCGTCTCTGCCAACACTTGAAATTGTTAAATTAAAGTTAACCAAAGCATCTCTGCTGCTATTTGATTATCAGCTGATAGATATCCAGCGACACTGTCTCATGTGTCCTCTGCACTCCATTTTAGCGTGTTTTCCTGCCATTGCCACTACGTGACAAGCAGCATGCTGTCATGGCCAAGTAGAGCGCCATTCTAAACCCGTCTAATACTCAGATGTCATGTCGTACGACTTAGCACACAGTGAGGCTTTAAAGCTGCAGTGGGTACGATTAGAGCAAATATGATTAAAAAAAAGTAATTTTTAAGGTCACTATATCCTGACAGCAGTGCATGAGACAGATAATCTGAAAGAAATCATGTGACTTTGTGTCCTCTGGTGTCCTCCGGTGCTCCTAATGACATCTGCAAGATTTCACAGACCGGAGGAAAACAACCAGTCAGAGCCAAGCTGGAGACTTGCCGTCTCTGAGCAGCTGTCAATCACTCACAAACGCTAATCAAACGGTCAAACTAGGCAGTGCTGATCAAATATGAATCAATATTCTGTTACTGTAATGACTGATTGACAGCTGCCTCCGTTGAATGAACAGCCAATAGGAACGCTCTCTCTCTCTGAAATGACCTGTGATTGGTCAAAGTCTTCCGTCATAGATTTTTTTAAAGCCTGAAAACAGAGCCATGAGGAGGTGCAGAAGTCTAGTTATCTCTCAGAACACTTGAATTACAATATGCTGAAAGGTTATTATGGAGTTTTTGGTCAATGCCAAAAATATTCTGCCTACTGCAGGTTTAATGATAAAAGGTATAACATAGTAGACCAGGTAAGATTGTAGTAGCAAAACCCCTGGGAGTATCGGTGCGTTTTACTGCAAATAATTTCCACTTTTCATTTGTAAGAGGAGGAGAATGTGTTATTTCCTTTTTATCAAAAGTTACTTTAAGCCGAACAGTCGAGAGATTGTAGTGATAATGAAATCTTTTGGGAGCTTCTCAGTGAAGAACAGAAGCAACTCCTCTGACAACACCCCTGGTAATTTTACAGGCACATTTCTCACATTCAAATAAAACTCTTATGAAAGATTCAGGAAACTCATAGCTCCCCTCTCCACCTATCGGGAACATTTCCAAAATCAAACACTGCCTGTCCTGGGCTGATCTCGAAAAGGTCAGACATGCTTTTGTTTCATCGTGACTCAGCTATCCCTGTACTCTGACCTAAACCACAAAGCCATCTCCTGCCTCCTGCTAGTACAAATTGCAGCTCTTGAGAACATCTCACGACACCGGTTGCCCGGAAAGTTCGGAACTGTCTAAGATCCTTTTGCCAACAATGAAAGACTCACATGACGTGCCCCTGGTTACATTGCAGAGATGTTTGTTCCATTTGCAATGCCTGCTATATTCAGATCTGTTTCCAGCTGGTCTCACTGAAGCCATTGCCCTTGAGGAATGACAGTGATCACTGATGTCTCCGTTCCCTCTCCTCACACAGACATAAATGAATGCGCCGATGCTGAAGGAAAAGAAGAACTCTGCGGAGAAAAAGGGAATTGTGAAAACAGGGATGGGAGTTACTGGTGCAAGTGTTCCCAAGGATACACCAATTATGGCATCCCACGGACCCCATGCTCAGGTGAGTGTATGCATGCACGATCCATCTCCATCACCATTACCTACCTACTTACTTTTCTCCTCATATTAAGCCTCTACTTGTTCACACCCTCCTTGGATAAACTTCCCAACACAGATGTCGTTCTTGCGTACTTTCTGCGTTGACTCATCTGAGCTCAGATAACCTATGGTGTATGTCTCACAGGATAATGGGGATGAGTTTCTGTTCAGTGCTGCTGCTCTGCTGTGTAGATTTTATCACACTCCTCTGCTATCAATGCATACTGTAGTGACGAATCAAACTGAGATGATAATCTGTTGTTTCGCTCCGTTCCATCTAGAGCTCAGCTGTGACAACTTCAATGGAGACAGCGGGCAGGTAAGCTGCATTGTTAGATACAAAATTATTAGTACAATAAGTTCTTCTAAAGGGTTTGTTTTCCCACTTGTCCCTGCAGCTCAAAGTGCAGGTCAGCACAAGAACATTTCAACCAATTTCCTCTATTTACTTGACCTCCCTGCAGCCCTGTAGGGTTTAGTATACATGAACTCTAGAGGGCAAACTGAATAGTCTTATTATTCTCTCCCCCCGTCTCTGTCTGTCTCTCAGACTCTCAGAGGCCTGGCAGACATTATAACCTTGATGAGAAACAGCTGTTTGGCTCTGTCTAACCCAAGCGCTACTGGTGAAGGGAAAACCGATGGAGAGGCACAACTGGAGGTCAGAGCAGCAGATACAACGCAAACGCACACATTCTTACACCTACAAATACATACAGTATTCTCAATTCCCCCTCTCTTGTGTCCTGCAACCTGGACAGAAACTTTTCACAGCGACCGAGGCCATCCTGTCCCCCGGTCACCTGGACAGCAGTGAAGATGTGAGCAGACTGCTTGGTACGGTTGAGAACGCCATTATGCTCATTGGCCCGCAGCTCAAACACAACCGCACCAAGATAGAGACCACTGAGACAGGTAACAGGTGTCCACAAGCTCAGCCGTGATTCGACCTTTTCCAGGACGAGGATGCATGCAAAGTTTAATAAATAATGGTGGGAACGCTAATGTGAACTGTGTTATTTGAAATGAGTTATCTGCTCAAATAGACGCAGAGATTGCAGTGCAGAGGGGAATGACGCCACCCACTGGACCAATCCATCTGACCAATGGGAATGCTACACTCGACACTGACTGGACAACAGCAGCTGGGACCGGATCCTACCATGGTAAATTCTCTTCTGACAAAAAAGGTCATACTTTTTATGTTTATCAATGAATACTGTCATATTTCTTGTTGTCTTTTGCAGGTTTTGCTCTGGCTGCGTTAGTGAGCTACAAGAACCTTGAGATATCTGTTAACCGGTTCTTTGACAAGCTCACAGGACATGAAAAGGATGGTGTGAAACCCTCCTTTCAGATCTCCTCTAAAGTTGTGTCCGTTGTGGTCTCTAACCCGTCCACTCAGAACCTGAGCTCCCCCATCAACATCACCCTCAGACATCAACAGGTAGTCCCACCTGTCCTCTCAGTGTGGTTGTCCCACTTCTTTTGATCATTATAGTCAAAACAGGAGTACTGGAATATGAAGAAAGAAATATCGTCTGCTTTTGACTTGATTGTATTGTTTATAGAACACAGCGAAGTCGGCTAAGGTGAGCTACATCTGTGCGTACTGGAATGAGACTGGGGCCTGGTCCACAGACGGTTGTTATAAACAGCCCTCAGACTCCAATGCCACACACACTGTGTGCACATGTGAACATCTGAGCAGCTTTGCTGTGCTCATGGCCCTCTATCCCATGGAGGTAAGAAGCAGACACACACACAGACACCATAAAAACCTATTGTCAAATTATGAAAAGTAACATTATGAATTAAAAAAGTGGCTTGAAATGTAAAAAATTAAGTCCTATAACTCTTATTTATTAATTTTAATTGATTTAATTACTTGTTTCTTTTATATATTTTCCACAATTTATTTGTCTGATTATTTATTTCATTATCACTTATTTATTTATTCGATAACTTCTCATGCTGTTTTTTGGCCGCAGCCAAAGCTCTGATAAATGATTTATCTACCTATGGCTACCAAATGGCAACATTAGTGGCTAGCTGGGGAACATAGTGGAGCATTTAGCAGCTAAAGAGCCAGATATTTCCCTCTGGGGTTGGTGGAGACCAAAGAAGAGAGTAAATATTGGACTTAGTTTGTCAGGTGGCCAGAAACACGACTCCAAATGAATGATGATGTTGCTCCATATCTGCTCGATGTGTAAATAGACAGCTGTTTGCTAACAAGTTTGCCATATCAACTTTATAAAGTGATAATATATCAATGCTGTGTTTACGCTATGTTTGTTTGCGCTGCTCCCAAGTAGCCAAAATATTAGTTATTGTTTTACCAAGTAAAGCATGATGGACAATCTTTCCGTCTCTTTTTCACTCAAAAAAACACTCACACATTATGTTGTAAATGATGACCTCGTGACCTAACGTGTCTTTCTCTACCAGCCCATCTTTGGGCTCCAGGTTGTGACCGTGATAGGGCTGACCATCTCCCTGCTGTGCCTCGTACTGTGCATCCTGACATTCAAGTTCTGCCGCTCCATACAAGGCACCCGCACCACCATCCACCTGCACCTCTGCATCTGCCTCTTCATGGCTGACCTCATCTTTCTGGCTGGCATTTCACGAACTGAACCTGTGGTATGTTTGTGCAAGCAAATAATGACTTCAGTTGCACAGTTTCACTGCAATAATGTCACTATTGACCTTGTCTTTATTAAGAAAGTAATTTGATTAAAATGTTACAGTGGGATTAACTGTTCCACTCATCTTCCTGTTTACATGCAACAAAGCAGAGCCCACATCAGAGCATTCCTGCAATATTAAACCTCAAGCCCGTCTTTCTGCCACGTTACAGTTGAATACCCCCGTGGTTATCTTGAGGCAAAAAAGGGGGAAAAACTGTGCTTTGAGACTTTTTCTCAGACAGTTCTCTTGAGAAGGCTGACAGTGGAGCGGAAAATCACAAAATAGGAAGTTTGTTTGTACGTACTAGTAGAGAGCACTTCTATATGACCCAGAACTGTCTTAATCAGTGGTGGAAAATAACTGTATTTAAGTACAGTTTTGGGGAACTTGTACTCTCCATTTTATGCAACTTTACATTGTGCTCCACAACATTTCAGATGCACATATTGTATTTTTTACTCAACTACATTTATTTATGCCTGTGTCTGGTCAGCTGTCAATCACTGCTCGCAAAACAAAGAAAGTTTGTGACCTGGCCATGTGGAAAACTGTCGAGCCAAAACCAAGCACCGCCCACCGACCCGAGCAAATTTATCATTGAACAGCTAAACAGTACACTGTAAGATGTTTCTGAAAACATCTGAGGCAAGAAAGAGGCATTAAAGTAACTGAATATTGATTCATATTTGATCAGTGCTGCCTAGTTTGACCATTTGATCGGCGTTCACGAGCTTCGGGAGCAATGATTTACAGCGGCTGTAGAAATTGCTCGGCTCTGATTGGTAGTTTTCTTTTGGGCACATTGAAGTCTTGCAAATGCCATTAGGAGCTCTAGAAGGAGCTAGGGGAACATGATTTTTTTCACGTATTATCTGTCTCATGCGCTACTGTCAGGATATGGTGACAGCTTTATACAAATAACTTTTCATCACATTTGCTCAAAGTTACCAACTGCAGCTTTAATGATACATGCATTGAAAGGATTTGAGTACTTTCACTTTTGGTACAGACTGGTATTCCTTCTTAAGGATCTAACTACTTCTTCCACTGCTGGTCTTGATTTAATTCATCTGACTGTAATCTAACTGAGGTCATGATCATCACAAAGAGCTTGGACATTTCTTATTCAAAGTATTGTCTTAATTAGATTAGTGCTGTGAGACATTTCATTCCTCTGCTCCTTCCTCTCTGATCTCATCTTTCTTAATGTTCACATGTGACATTATTACAGGGTGGCTGCAGGTTCGTTGCAGGGTTGCTCCATTACTTCTTCTTGGGAGTGTTTACCTGGATGCTGTTAGAAGGGGTGCAGCTGTACCGCATGGTGGTCCTGGTGTTCAACGCCAACATCCGGCCCCTCTACTTATTCCTCACTGGCTATGGGACACCGCTGGCTATCGTCATTATATCTGCCATCATCAGACCAAGTGGCTACGGCACTGACCGTCAGTAAGTGTTACAGTATGTGTGTTTGCATTCTTCATGTGTGATGGCAATTACATCAGTGCATTACACAGAACTGCTGTCATCTATCTCAGGAAAACCCTGTAATGCACATGTGTTTCCTTCCTCTCAACTAGCTGCTGGCTGTCCCTGAAAGACGGCCTCATCTGGAGCTTCTTTGGCCCCGTCTGCTTCATCATCATCTTCAACGTCATCTTTTTCATCGTCACCGTCTGGAAGCTCGCCCAGAAGTTCACCAGCCTCAACCCAGACCTCTCCAAATTGCACAAAATTAAGTCAGTCTGTGTGTGTGTCTGCTCTTGCTGTTGTAATGTGTGAACCAATGTGACCCTCACCTTTTCCACTGCGCAAGTCGTTACGTATGTTACCCAAATGGGGCAGATTCGGGAACTGAAAAATGCATGGATGGAAAGAATGTGAGAATTTTGTGGGGGAAAAATGTAACGAATGTTTTTATAGTACCAACTTTGCTCTCTGCTGACGTGCTACTGTGCGCCCCCCGACCCCACTCCAACTATGCATGCTCATATTTTACTTCACTCGGTGCATTTGCAGACAACACTGTATAAACATGAGCAGCTGCAGACACATTTTAGCCTTGATGAAAAAATAATCCATCCTTGGATACATTGGTTCATCAATCAGTGATGTTCAATTTAGCCCAGGGGAATGGGAATGTGAATGTCTTGTGCTAAAGTCCAGGGAGGAAAAACTCTGAAAGCATTAGATTATAATCAAAAGGTTTCCATGGTTTTCTGGCAGTGGAAAAATGTTTCATCCCATCCTCATTTCAGAAGGATTTTCTCAGATTCTGAGGGACTGAAATTAAAACCTGATGTTTTAGATGGTTAAATTTTTATATGCTATTAATCTCCTCTTTATCTTGATGTGAGTTATATCGCCAGTCATTAATCGGAATAAGAGTCATACATCACCAAATACTACAAAGGGCCCGTGCAGAGTGCAGTACAGTACATTGCCGGAAACTGTTTTTCAAATAGTGTTTCTCTTTAAGGATTTTTCCTTTAATCTTTTATTCATCAGTTGCCTTTGGTTTCTCTTCTTCCACCATCTCTCAATAGACAGTGAACTGCAGGGGTTTTCCAGACGCTGCAACTGAGTCATCCGTGTGTTTGGGCTCATGTTAATTTTATCTTTCATTCTCTGACTGTTGCCTTTTCTCTGACCCCCCCCCCCCCCACCCCTTTTCCACCCCCCCCCCCATCCTCCTTTTCAACTCTGCAGAGCTTTCACGGTGACAGCTATCGCCCAGATGTGCATACTGGGTCTGATGTGGGTGTTTGGAGCCTTCCTGTTTCAGGAGGGCACCACGGTGGTGGCATACATCTTCACTATCCTCAACAGCCTGCAGGGAGCGCTGGTCTTCTTCATGCACTGTCTGCTGTCTAAACAGGTAGGATACACTAGCTGTATGTGTGTGTGTAACTGGGTCTGTATACATAAGGGTCAGATAATAACACAATAGATGAAACTATAAAAATTCAGCTATAAGTGAAAGTGTAACAACAAAGATGACTGTTGAGCAGTGCATTTGTGAATTTCCCTGATGCTCTGCTGCCCTCTGCAGGTGAGAGACGAGTACGCCCATTTCCTCTCCTGTATCTGCACACCACAGAAGACGAAATACTCAGACTTCAGCAGTACCAATCCCTCCAGTAGTCAGACACAAGTAAGTGACTTCACTCACTATCGATCTCCCTAAGTCACAAACACATGTACTCAACTTCTGTACAATTCTGAGGTATCGTTCTTTGAGTATTTGCTTTTTATACAACCTAATACTTACATTTAATAAATTTCAAGTGTAAGTGTAAGTACACTTTACTTTAACTTTTTATTTCACTACATTTATCTGACATTTACAGCAATGTGTGACTTTGCAGATTCAAATTTTACATATATATCTTTTAAAATATAATGCATTGTTAAAGATTAAGCGTTTGCTCCACCTTGACCAACTATATGAAAAAAAACGATTTACATGGTAATGCATCAAAGATTTTGTTTAAGTTATATAATATATAATTAGGGCTGTCAATCAGTTAAAATATTTAATTGCTAATTAATCGCACATCTGTTCAAAATGTACCTTAAAGGGAGATTTGTCATGTATTTAATACTCTTATCAGCACGGGAGTGGACAAATATGCTGCTTTATGCAAATGTATGTATGTATTTATTATTGGAAATCAATGAACAACACAAAACAATAAGAAACCCTCACAGGTACTGCATTTAGCATAAATAATGTGCTCAAATCATAACATGGCAAACTGCAGTCCAACAGGCAACAACAGCTGTCAGTGTGTCAGGGTGCTGACTTTAAGTGGAGACTCGTGGGTACCCATAAAACCCATTTTCATTCACATATCTGGAGGTCAAGGGACCCCTTTGAAACTGGCCATGACAGTTTTTCATCGCAAAAATTTAGCATAACTTTGTAGCGTTATTTAGCCTCTGCTACAACCTAAAAATCTCATATTGCATTAAAGAAATTAGTGGCGTTAAAACTAATTTGCATTAATGTGTTATTATCGCGTTAACTTTGACAGCCCTATATACTATATAACAATATAGCAATACAGCACTTATTTTGTATGATGCATATGTTTACTTTTAATACTTTAAGTACATTTTGTTGATAATATTTATGAAGGTTGTTATGGAGTATTTTTACATTGTGGTATTGCTACTTTTACTTTGATAAAATCATACTTCTTCCATTGCAGCAAAAACACATTACATACAGTATGTTGTCTGACACTGTTTCTGAACTTGTGCTGTTTGTATTCATTTAGGGTTCTCGGAGTGGGCAGCACACCGGAGAATCCCAAATATGAAGCGCTCTATCTTATATTGTACCCCAAAGACAGACTATCACATCTTTAACCTATCTGGGATAAGTTAGCCCTGATTTTAAAGGTTTGGATGACTTGTGAAAAATAATAATTCAGTCATTATCTACTCACCTTGATGTCAACTGAAACTCTATTTCTGTTTTGTTGTACACCAACTGTTTAACGGTACACCTAACCAGGGCTCCCAAGAGGTCTCAAGATAAATCTGAGGGATCATGAGATGTTTAACAAGAAAGAAAATGGGACCAAATTGTTTTACAACCAAAAATCTCCACTAATAGTATCATCTGTTGCATTATGGGTCAGAAATTCTACCATTTCCCTCTTAGTTTTGCTTATTTTCCTCAATGATAATGTAAATAATGGATCAAGTTGTATTGGTGATGACTGAATTTTTGTTTTAGTGTCATTATTGTCACAGCAGGCAAGAAGTAGCCAACTTCTAAACGTGTTTATTCAGGAATGCTTTAAGTGAAAGTGAAGATATTTCAGTCGGTTCATCCATAACATATCACAATCATAATATAAGCTGTATTGCCTTTGGAGGGATTAAAAGTGATACATACTGTAGACATAGAGTATTTATTTTCAAGTGCAAACTATAAAGTCTACACTCTGTAGGCTACAAGAAAATATGAGTGATGCTCTTTATGCTTAAAGCATGAGCAAACAGTTTGCGCTGTATTTTATATCAATGTTTTATGTAAAAATAAGGGTGGGTGTGCTTTTTGTTCATGGGATCTTCACAGAAAATATTTGTTTCCAAGTACAATATTAAACAGTAATGTATGTTATAATGGTTAAGATGATGGTGCAAATGTCCCATGACATGCCTCTGATGTTCCCTTCGTGTTCCTGCAGATTTTATGTCTGTTGTTTCTTGATTTTAAACAAAATAAGTGATTTTTTTCAATCACTTGTGGCTATTTTTAAATAATCTTTTTTGATTTGCAATTGAGCTGTGCCTTTTGTCACCAGTGTATGTGAAGACATCATTTCTCTTTTTAATTATCAAACAAGAAAACAAATCCAGCCCAAAATAGCTGTCCGGGAAATTTACGAAAAACAGACCCACCCTTCTGATAAGCCTACAGCTTCCTGCAATCAAACTGTGTTTATGGAATGGAATTCCATTTTGTTGTCATGTTTTCTTATTTTAGCTGTTAGCCTCCACACATTGTTAGTGACTGTAAGGTATCACATCCCTGAAAGGAGAACTTCAGCTGTTTTGATAAGGTCTAATGGGAGATTTACAGACCTGAGTTTGTTTATGTTATTGCACTTTTCTGTTGTAAAAAATGATAATTTAGCACATCTTCACTCACGTGGTGCATGTGATAATCAAGAAGACTTGAGAACCAGCCTCACTTACAGAACCTGAACAGTTTACTTGTTGTAATAAAGCTATCAATTATATATTTTTATATTTTCTATTTAATAAAAATTGATCAGACACATTGATCTGCGGAGAGAGAGAGAGAGAGAGAGAGAGAGAGAGAGAGAGAGAGAGAGATAATCCACATACCAGCCTTTTGTTTATATTGAACTTGCTTCTCTCTCTCTCACATATGAACCTGATTAGGACCACGTATGTATCGGCCATAACAACTAAACTTTTTAGGTTCCTACGTGTGGCTGCACTTTTTTGTGACCATCGATACCTTTTAATCATGCATTGCAAAATGTATTTTTATGTGAAAAAGCTATTATGCAGCATTTTGTGAATGTAAGAATCTTATTGTTAGAATATAGGTTACTATAGATGTTCTAGTTTGAAGGTATATGAACTTATTTTTCTACTTTATTTTGCTGTATGTTTTTTGGTACTGTTTTCTTTAAAGAATATGCACCACACGTTTTAATAAAGCTTCTACTTCATCTGAAAAATCTGCAAAGTCTGTTGTTTATTAGATAGATGGATAGATAGATGGATAGATAGATAGATGGATAGATAGATAGATGGATAGATAGATAGATTTCAATCTAGCATACATATGAAAATTAGTCAGCATGAATCACACTGAGTTTATCTTCAGAATAAAAGCCTAAAATTTTCCAACAGGTTCCTCAGTTGTGAAATTGCTTAAAGGTTGCAAGGAAGGACTCGCCCACTTACTGTTGCATCAACAACCATACATCACGAAGTGATGAATGACCAGGAACTGCTCATAAAACCTCACTGACATGATGATTATAAAAATTACAATCCCATCAATATATCTGTGGTGGACATAAAGTTGTCAAACTGAGTCATTTCACAGTAAAGTCCCTCGGAAGTTTGCTAACATTAGCTAACATTAGCTACTGGTCATAACAGACCAAATCAGGCTAGCAGCAAAACGCCCTAATCTAATGTCAAATTTGAGGTATTTTTACTTTTTGTAGGCTATTTACATTTTAGTGTCAATACATTATGCTACGTTAAACTTTAACAGTTCAAGGGGAAATATTGTAGGCCTATGTATGTAATTAGGCTAATTTACAAACCAAACATGTAGCGGTTACATGCTATATTGTAGCCTATAGCTAGCTCATAAAAAAAGATGAACTGCTAACATTTTGCAAATAAACTGCTCTAAAATTCAGCGTGTGTGCTACTATTCATTTTGCCGTGCTTTAACTTTTGATACACTTTGCTGACAATAGGCCTACTTCTTTACAATGCAATCCATTGACTTGTATTCCCTTACCAAAAAGAAGCTTATTCAAGTGTGCTATTAGTATACTTCTTTTAAACTTAAAATAAGAGAGTATGCTTTCAACTTACTTTTTATGTACTGTAAAGTATACAGAAAAGTCTAAGTATACTTGGCTTATACTGACAAATATACAGAAAAGTCTAAGTATACTTGGCTTATAGGTCTACTTGTACTTAATCTTTTGATCGAGATATACTAAAGAAAAGTATAATTAAGCCTCATAGGCCTACAGAAAGGTATACTTGGCTCGTAGTTATGCTTACTTTTTGATAGAGTAGCCTATTAAAGTGTTATAGCCTATTTTCACTATAGTTTCACTTCAGTAAATTAATTCTCCACAGTCATTTATGATGTGTAGCATTCTGAATGTTTTTCATGAAACAAACAATTATTCTTTTTCCCCTAAGAAAACAGACATTTCCAATTTAATCTGACTCTACGTGACGTGTTGTTCCCCCGGGGGGATGAATCACACCGCAGGGAGCCGAGCTGCTGTGACGTAGAGTGTATATGAGTTGTAACCTGCTCTGCTCTCAGCTTCAGTATGTGCTGCATCTCATCACGTATTGTACTTCTGACTTCTGACAGCTTGTCTAAACTGCTGTGGCTCCACTAAAAAGTTTACTGATACATCTTTGGACTTGTGGAGGAGTCCTTTGCTGCTGTTTACTCCTTTTTTTATTTGTTGGTGGAGCAGGATTTAAAAATTCTCAGACAGGTAAGCCTCCTCTCACATAAATCTATGCATATTGTGATTGTTTTTGTGCTTGAAGTCACTGTTTGTATGCCCACAGATAGTACTATGCATCTGCTGAGTGGTGTCACAGCGTGCCTCAGTATGTTTGGGGCTGTCAGACTGCTCTCCCTCCCCTGGCTCTGCAGCCTGTTGGCAGGGCTGGGGCTCTGCATGGCCTGGAAGGGTTCCTGGAAGTTCATACATGTCGCTCTACGCACCATCAAAAGAGACCTCATGTAAGGAGTATGTGTGAATGTGCATGTATTGTCATATTTGACGCTTGTTCATCTTTCACGCTTAGGGTGACCAGATCCCAACAAACCAAATGTGGGACAAAGAGTATGTTTGTGTGGGACACGTTAGTGAGAGGTAGTCTACAATTTTGATATAATGTCTATCTATCATTTCTATTCTGCCCCTTATCTTGTAACTTCTCTATGCTTTGCCCGAATGCATCCGTAGATCGGCACATCTCTTTTTGAGCCCGCGTTTCTTGTGGGACTCACATGTACTGTGTCGCTTGGCAAATTTCGCAAAAAAACTCTGAGAATTGCCTTCCATCAGCTTCATCCATCCGCTTATAAGCAGTTTCCCAGTCTTTGTTGTAGCTGCATTTCTTTTTGTTTGTGGTAGTTTACAGCATATTCTGTTGGGACACAATTTTCTCCGTTGGGCAAAGCGTAGCAAAGACAGGTGACAGGTTAACTTGCACTTGACCCACGTGTGCGCAGTTTGATTGACGGCAAACACAGTGTCGTGATGACAGCCTTCCCTGCTTTCTTCACAGCCCATTGGATAAAAGCCAGATTTTAGAAAAGCGTCTGTCTTGCGGTGGTAGACTGTAGTGGACTTTTGAAAACTAGAGCCAATGAAAATGTCTCATCGTCTCAATATGTGGGATGTGGGACAAGGGCTAAAAATGCTGTGTAGTTGATCATAAAGTGGGACACCTGGTCACCCTATCCACGCTGCCTACTCCATTCCTATTTCTAACTTTCTTTCATTCCTCCCTTTTCTACTCTGTTTAAAAGGTGTCTGGTTGTTATCCTGCGAGTGAGGTTTTCCATGAACCGTAATCTGCGAAATAGAAGCACCATCCCTGCCCTGTTTGCCCAGATGGTGACACTGCACCCAGACAAACCTGCTTTGATCTATGAGGCTACGGGAGAGGTGAGGACTCATTGAGGATTTCAAATAAATGCAGCTTCAACGGCTTCAGCATCTTCACTGAAATGGATATATCTAACAGAGTAATAAAAAAAGCCCCTAATATCAGTCATATTGTTGTCAAAACTTGTTGCATTTCCAAATTCATTTGATTCCAGGCTTGGAGTTTCAGGGAGCTGCAAGAGCGGTGCCATGCTGTGGCTCACTGGGCACTGGCGCAGGGATGGGCTGAGGGAGATGTGGTGGCCTTGTACATGGAAAGCCAGCCTTTAGTGGTGGCTCTGTGGTTGGGTCTGGCCATGGTCGGCGTAGAGGCAGCACTCATAAACCACAACCTTCGACAGCACTCGCTACTGCACTGCGTTGGCGTGTCTGGCGCTCGGGCAATGGTGATCGGGACAGAGATGAGAGAAGGTAGGAACATGTCGATACAGTTAGGAAGCTGGAGATAATGACTGACAGATATTCTGGGTACGCAGATAGCAGTTTGCAGTCACATTTGTAACGTGTGACTTTTGCTTGTCTCCCAGCGGTGTCAGAGGTCAGCGGCTCTCTGCAGCCCCACATGGTTTTGTTCAGCAGCGGTGAGCAGGACGATGAAGAGGAGCTCCTCAGCCTCCGGGTTCAGAGCTTGGACGCCCTGCTGGATGGTTCGCCCAAACACCCACCAAACTACGCACTCAAGAAGGACTTCAATGGTGAGGCTGTGCTGAGTGTTTGTGTATAGAGTGCTCCAGGGATGATGTATTTTTGTAGGCCAACCAGGAAGTTAGCATCGCCCTGGGTTCCCTCGACAAATAAACAATGGGATTTTTCCATTGGGTTTTGGAAGCAATGGAAGATAATCAGCAAGATAATCTTCATAAATGAACACCACCAGAAGTAAAAAGCTAATGTTAGGCTATAAACGAACTACACCACGGTCACATGAGCGCAAATATAAACAACGAGGCCGTGATGATGTTTAGTAGTTTCACTTATTAGCAACCGCCTTTTTAAAGACACACAAAGTGGGATATTTACTGATGTATTTATTGTCGTAGAACAAAACGTTAAAATCTCTTCAGCTTGTGTTAACCACAGACCTTATTTCAGACATCAAACTAAAAACCCATTCAAAAAACCCATTGACTCCCAGACGAGGGAACCAGAAGTGCTAAAATGTTAAATCATTTACAGGTTTTAGGACTCATTCCTGTAACACTCTGTGACTGTGTTGCCATATCATGTCCTTATGTTGCATGATATCAAAGTTTTGATTGCAACACCTTCTTTTCCCTAGCAAGTCTTTGCCTGCCAGAGTGAACCGCTCGCTGCCAGGTTTCACTCTCTTCTCGTCGACTTCAATCCACTCGATGGACACACATGCGACTGTCAAACAAATCATCAACTCACTTCAAAGAAATACTGAATATCACACTACATTTAAATACACTTTAAAGACACTTAAGAAAATTTCTCTCCAAACGTCACTTTGGAGTTGTTAGGTGATATATCTGTGCTATCTGATCTATCTTTTCTCTTATTGATTTGCTTATCTGTATCATTTTCACCTTTGTCATCACATGACATTCCTAAGTTAATACTCTTCAAGTCTTCGCCTGCACAGCCCGTCAGACATACGGAGGATATGGAAGGAGGGACAGAAACATGTTAAGGAATGATGGGGTGCATACCACACATGGGAACACTGGCAAAATAAACAAAAGACATTTCATGCAGGTGAAAAAAGAGTGTAAAAATCCAGCTCCTGACAACTCACTTTTCTCTTCCTGTCTTCTCCTCTCTCTCTCTTTCTCTCTACATGCAGACAGACTTTTCTACATCTACACCTCTGGTACAACAGGAATGCCGAAGGCGGCTGTGGTGGTGCACAGTCGGTGAGTTATGTGTGATATCATCTGATGCACCGTTAAAGTTTATGGAGGGAACTAAAATAAAAAGAAACAAACTTGAAAACACATTTTTAACACTTGCAGTAGCAAGTTTTAGAAAACGCTGCAGGACAATTGCATCAACTCTGATGATTTGCCCAAACACATCTGACTATTTTTTACAACCATGTATCTCATTTGTCTAGTTATTAATTTACACTCTTTCATGGACCGTAAGGATTTCTGGTCAGTGTCTTTTGATGAGCTGAGGTCTGGTGTTTCTTGTCAGGTATTATCGCATCGCTGCCTTTGGTTTCCACTCCTTCGGCTTGCGTCACGATGACATCATCTACAACTGCCTTCCCCTGTATCATTCTGCAGGTAGGCCTCGCAGAGACATATTGTTTTAAATTCAGTGGCAGATTTAGCTCACTCTCCATATTATATCATTGTGTCTTTTTACAATTCTCATACCAACTATATACCAATTATACCATGATGCCACAGTAATGACCATACTCATACTTAATAACTTCACAACAACAGTTCAGAAGATGCTATACTATTGCTGTCATTACTGAACCAAACATCACCCCATCAACATTAACACACCAACATTGCGATTCCTTTCTGAATGAACTAGTGGTTGGTTTTCAGGTTCTTGTATGGCATCCTTATGGCCCTGGTGTATGATATCATTGATTTGCAATAACCATGTCTTATTGTGGTGTATTTTGCTTTCATTGACTAATCAATAGTTACATCTGGCTAGTATACTGAAAAAGTATCTTACCAGAGTCTGTTAAAGGAACACTGTGTAGCATTTCAGGGGATCTATTAGCAGAAATGGAATATAATATTTATAACTATGTTGTCATTAGTGTATAATCACATGAAACTATGAATAGTTGTGATTTTTTTGTTAGCTTAGAATGAGCCCTTCATATCTAAGTAGGGAGTGGGTCCTCTTCATGGAGTCCGCCATGTTGCTCCTCCATGTTTCTACAGTAGCCCAGAACGGACAGTGTTTGGTGGCGAGAGCCTTTTGCGTTTTCACATTACCTGAAGGCCACTGTAGTTCTGACACACTTGTGAAACTGAGGTAACGTGAGCAAAACTGTACTACCTCCTCTAACTTTGCTACTAAAGTAGTGTTATTATGCTAAGGATGGCCTCTGAGCGAGGCGAATGGCATTATTACAGTTTTGCACTTGGCGGCTCACCTTACTGCAGCCTTGGAAAGGGAGGAGTGAGCGAAGGGGTATTCAGTTGGTTGCAATCTGCAACCACACCACTAAATGCCACCAAATCCTGCAAACTGTACCTTCAGGCTTTAGGGAAACAGAATAAGAATAAGTTGACTATTATCAGTATGTCTTTTTTTGTGTGTATATAAACTGTCTGCACTGTACAGTATTATGTTTATGCATGCAAAATATGAATGTTTACAGGTACCATCATGGGTGTCGGCCAGTGTTTGCTCTTTGGTTTGACTGTTGTAGTCAGAAGGAAGTTCTCAGCCAGTCGCTTCTGGGACGACTGTGTCAAACACAACTGCACTGTGAGTTAACAACACTGCCACCTTAACCATGAGGAGGACTGTGCAGCTGCAAGCCAGATGTTGTCAACTGATTATCTTGAACTAAAACTGACTGAGCTTTTTTTGTCAAGGTAATTCAATACATAGGTGAGATTTGTCGATACCTGTTGGCCCAGCCGGTCCGGTCATCCGAGGCACATCACCGGGTGCGTGTTGCCATTGGTAACGGCCTCCGCCCTTCTGTTTGGGAAGACTTCGTCCAGAGATTCAGAATCAGACGAGTCGGGGAATTTTATGGCGCCACGGAGTGTAACTGTAGCCTGCTCAACATAGATGGAAAGGTGTGTGTTGTTTTCCAAGTCTTCAAGGTTGAGTGAGGGGTTTTCCAGACTGCGTCTTGTCTCATGTACATGTCCTACGTGTCCAGGTGGGGGCGTGTGGCTTCAACAGTCGCATCCTGCCCAGCTTTTACCCCATCAGACTCGTCAGGATGCACGAGGAGAGCGGAGAGCTGCTCAGGGATTCACAGGGACTCTGTGTACCCTGTCTGCCTGGTAAGAACACACATACACACACACACGTACACACGCGCAAGCACACATAGCCACAACTGTCAATCAAAATGTTCTCTGTTATCTTCTCTGTCTCTGTCTCTGCAGGTGAGCCAGGCATGTTAGTGGGACGCATCAACCACACTGATCCACTCAGGAGGTTTGATGGCTACGCTGATAAGGATTCCACCAGTAAGAAGATAGCTCACAATGTCTTCAAGATGGGGGACTCTGCTTATGTCTCAGGTATGTTTCACTGTGTCGCTCTAGTTCTCAACCTGAGGGTCCCGACCCCCACTAGCTGTCACCGAAGCTTCACAGGGGGTTGCAAAGCCTTCTTGATTTTAAGGGGAGAAAGACAACTTTTTAAAAAAATATACAGTTTGCCTACATCTCAGCATTTCATTCATTTCTGTGAAGAAAACTAAATGAAATTGTTATTTTTAAAGTTCGGATTATTATTTAAGATATAAACAAGATGCGGGCACGGTGAAGACCTGAACACAAGCTATATTCAAACAGCCTCGTCCTGCATTAGAAAAGTATGTTAAAACAACCAAAGAGCAAATAGAACGATGGCCAAGCGCCAGGGAGAAGAAAACAATGAATTTGATCAAAAAAGAAGCCTATTAAGTGAATGAATGAATGAATGAATGATTGTTAAAAATAATAGAATAAAATAGACAATACAGAGAATTGTATTAAAAGTCCCTAAAACAACAGTAGAACTCATCTCTGATGCAGTATTCACAGGAAGTAATCGGCTCAAAATGAATCCAAATCGCTCGTTTTACACAAACTTCCTGCAGTTATTGTGTTCACTGTTTGGGTTAATTGTACAGTTTACCAGTTGTTCTGTACTGTTATTGTTATTGATTGAATATAATATGAAATATCCATAAAATATGTCACTCAGTCAGAACCACTGAATTCAGTCCTAATAATGATGACGGACTGTCTGGGTTCATACACGTTTCCTCCCACAGTCTGAAGACATTATAAGATGGCTGGATTGGAGACGTTAAATATAAAATTAAATGTGAATGTTAGTGATTCACCGTCTGTGATGACGGACTGAACCTGTCCATTGTGTTTCCATCCAGTGCATGCTGGGCTATGCTCCAGCTCTCTATGAGTTAAAAAACAACAACAAATGAGGGTTGATAGAGACGCTACACTTTATATTCAACCCTTGAAATGAACCGGTTACCCAACAGACACAATAGAAATACAGAGGGCAATGGATACAAACTCCCACAGACACACTGAGAGCATCACGCGGTGTGGACATACAGTAGGAGACATTATGTTTCTCTTCAATTGCCCCATTTACAAACAACAAGGTGTATCATTATCATGTCAGAAGTTAAAATTGTACTGGTGAGTCATCATCACTACTTCGTCTCTGTGATCCCCTCCAGGGTGATGATGATGATTGTTATTATTTCTGTCTCTGTCTGTCTGTCTGTCTTTTGTCTCTCAGGTGACATGCTGGTGATGGATGACTATGGCTACATATATTTCAGGGACCGTAGCGGCGACACGTTTCGTTGGCGAGGAGAAAACGTTTCCACCACAGAGGTTGAGGGAGTCCTCAGCCGCCTGCTGGGACACACTGTCGTAGCCGTCTATGGAGTTTCTGTACCAGGTAGAGATGAGACGAGATAGTCGGGACGGAAAAAAACACGCATAACCGCATGAATGTCAGACAAAAGATTTAGGGCTTAATGTGGGTGTTACATCCATTACCTCACCTGTCTGTCTGTGTGCAGGTGTGGAGGGGAAGGCCGGTATGGCAGCAATAGCTCACACAGGAGGCCAGTTTGACCTCGAGGCGTTCTTGGTCGCTGTACAGAAAGCCCTGCCTTCCTACGCACGCCCCGTCTTCCTGAGACTCACGCCATCTGTTGACACTACAGGTGAGGCAGTGATGCAAGGACATGCAAACAAACACACACACGCACACATTCACAAAGTCAAACATTAACTTAAGTTTCCACTTTTGTCCTCAGGAACCTTCAAAATCCAGAAGACACGGCTGCAGAGAGAAGGATTCAAGCCACAAGAGTCGAGTGAAAAGATTTATTTTCTGAACAGTCGTGCTGGGCGTTACGAGGACGTTACTGACGAACTATCTAATGCCATCATGGAGGGGAGAGTGTGTCTGTGAGACTGGAGGAGGCTGAGAAGAAACAGACTGTTGAAGAGGAGTGTGTATTTAAAAGGGGAAAGAGAGACAAGGAAAACACAAGGATGTATTTCCAGGGACAAATAAATGTACTGATGAATACTGACTGAATACAAATAGCTACTGATTTAAAAACATGATTGTGGTGCTGTTTTTTGTTTTTTTGCGCAATTGAATAAAGTCATCTATTTTTTACCAAATTTAATGCAAATTGTCTTGCATTGCATCTCAACAGAAGACGATATGAAGAGTGAAGCTAAAACTCAGCTTTCAATTTAGAGTAAAATACACTATTAGCCTCTGTTGTTGGGATATAATACAGCTACAGAGGATTTAAATACTGATGAGCACACAGCAAATATATATATATATCTTCATCACACTACTTAGAAAAAAATCTCATCTAATCAGATCTTAAATGTATTTAAAACATTGGTGCCTTCAAATGGAGTCGTGTTTACCGTGTTTACGAGATGGGAAGTCGTGTAAATGATATGTGTGGCGTTCAAGTGGTCGTGAGAACACCGCTGCTAAGCAACGGCAATATTAACGTTACTGTCGGCGTCTAGAAGCCACAGAGGCTAACAATTTAGCAAGCTAGCAAGTGGGTAAGATAACAGAGTAGGTAACAGGAAATGCGAAATCATAATGACAGAGGAAAAAGATGAGGCAGTTGGGAATATCATAATTTTTTCCTCAGACATATTATATACAATATACGACTAAAATTTCAATATATTAACTTATTATGCACCGAAAAATTAACTTCCATGGGCTCCACCATTTCTCACAACATCAACAAAACATATCACAAGTTGTGAACTCTGAGCTTTCAGAAACCTTCCACTTGAATACCACAAGAGGGGGGCGTTCATATGGGCTCAATTCGTAAACACGGTAAACACGACCCCATTTGAAGGCACAACAAGACTCTCATTGTCGTCTCCATCTACGCAAGCGGCTCTACTCAGACACAGTGGTGCTTTGACCTAAATGCTAATGTCAGCATGCTATCATGTTCCCAATGACAATGCTAACATGTTGATGTTTAGCAGGCAAAATGTTTAGTTTAGCATGTCAGCATGCTAACATTTGCTAAATAGCACTAAAAGTACAGCTGAGGCTGATGGGAATAATTAATATGGTCATTAGTTTTGCAGGTATTTGGTCATAAACCAAATTTTAACCACATGATGTCGCTAAATGAAAAGTCAAGGGATTACCAAATGAATTACAATTCATCCTGACAGGAATAGAGATGTTCCGATACCATTTTTTCCTTCCCGATACCGATTCAGATACCTGAACTTGCGGTATCGGCCGATACCGAATACCAATCCGATACCAGCGTGATAAAAAAATATAGTTATTATTATTATTATCATTTAACAGCTGTTTACTACACTACTACTACTTTTTCCTTGCTCTGACTACCGTTACACTCTCCACTCGCACTGCACTGTTTTTGTTTGCTTTCGTCACGTGACAAACTACCTGCAATCAGTTCTTCTTGGCTGTTCTAAAACAGTAGTTGCCAGTGGCAGCCATGATGCATCCAGGGCGACAGCACAGTGAAGGCTACTGTTTTGGGGCGGTGACGAAGAGTTGATTTATGGTTAAACAAGTTTATTTTTCTCTAGGTTAATAAATGATGGTATCAGATCGGTGCATAGACTGGCGTACTCGCCGATACCATGAACATGATTCATCTGGATTTGTTTGTGAATGTCAGATTCATTGTGGACGAAGTCTCAGTGAAACATGGTAGGTCACAGTGAACTTGGGCTTGCTGCTCTGTTTATTGAAAGCAGGTTTGTCGTCTTTTGTCTTTTCCTTGCCAGCAGGTTTTGTTGTAATGAGCTGGTCCTTTGTGGTGCATCTCTGACGTTTGGTTTTCTTCTTCTCTCTCATAGAACAAATCAGCAAGTTTTTGTCTTCAGTCAGATGTTCACCCTCTGACATCTTGCTGTTGCTGTTGGTCAATGCAGCGTTAATGTCTCCCTCAGTGCTAGATTCCCTTTTCATCCCCTGATCCTCCTCAGCAATATCAGTGTCCTCCACGGGGACATCATCTGACCCCATGCTGA
This sequence comes from Sebastiscus albofasciatus, assembly GCA_916701655.1. Lineage (NCBI taxonomy): Eukaryota > Metazoa > Chordata > Actinopteri > Perciformes > Sebastidae > Sebastiscus > Sebastiscus albofasciatus. Next base: position 120,260 of record CAKAOI010030135.1, on the reverse strand, counting down.
CTTTCACTCTCCGTGCCAACACAGCAAAGCCCCCAGACGACGATATACTCTCAAAGTATGGGTACACCTTTTCAGTAAAGCGATGTCTAAACGTGAAAAGATTCATGTCAGTATCGGCGTTCATGAATTCCAGCGTCCCTTCATCCCAGTCCAGCCTCACATGGACCCTGCTGAGGTGGGGTGACTTTAGGGTCTGAGGGGGTTCGGTCAGAGCCACGTACTCGCCTTCTTGCAGGCTGATACACCATAGTCCTGCCTCTGGACAGGCCTCAAACTCTGCCCTTCTGGACACTGACTGAGCAGCCACACCGACTTTCCAATTGTTAGTGTCACCAACCTGTTGAAATCAATAGAGAAAAAGATTAGACACACAGGGTGGATGGCAAGGATAAGCTCAGAAACAAATGTATCTCAAGGTACGTGTATACTATAGCCCAACCAATACTGGGCTCTTGAGGCTGACACCATTACCAATATTTGAGAGTAAATCAAATCAATATATGGGATATTTTTGTTTACATAAACACATAATTTTGACCAAAATTGTTCAATGTACTTTTTTGGCAAGAATCCCTGAAATGTGACTTTAATGAACTGTGACAGATAAGACTGGATATTTAAAGGTGCTAAATGCAAGATTGGGAGCATTTCTATTGGCTCCGCACTGCTCTCATGGCGATGGCTGAGCCGGCAGTTCGCAGCTGATGGTGCTAACAGTGAAAACAACGACAACACTGCTGACCTGACAGTGTTGTCCTGGAGGAAAACTGGAGGGTGCAATGCTTCAGCAACGGCGCTGTTGGTTGGGACGGCGCTATCAGCTGTAACCACCGTATGAGAGCGATGCAGAGCGGCGGCCGTGAGCTAGCCAAACGGCAATTACCGGTGCTGAGAAATGAAGATGACTCGCAAGTGCAAAAAACTGCAGTTCCTCGAATGGCCACTTGAGGCTGGCTTCAAAAGTGAGTCAATCCCCATAGACCCCCATGTTAAAATGCACAACTTTACAGCAGAAATAAACATGTCTACAGCCTGGTACAAAAATACGGTTTTATACCCGTTTAATTTATATTAAGGCTTAAAGTTTGGCATAAATAAGGGCGTTGGCGCTTTGAGTGACAGGTGGGTGCCGTATCCAGGTCGCTAGCTGCTAGCTGTCTGCTCTGCTACATCACCTGGGCCTTCCTCAGCTCCACCGACAATCCCGCTCTTTATCGATTTTTGGATTAGCCGTGAACTAGGCTGTGTCATCGCTGCGAAGATGGTGACGGATGGAGCCACCCACTTTGAGCTTCACAATGTCTCTTCAGAAACCTATGGGTGACGTCACGGAGACTACATCCATATTTTATAGAGTCTATGGAGCAAGCCAGTGGGGTACGCTCACATACACAAACGGCTATGTAAACAAAGCATGGAGACGCCTGTATTAGGCCTACAACACACACAGAGGGAGAGTGACTTCATTCTCTGCTCAGGTAGACATTACTCCTCTATATCTTTACATAGCAAATAGTTGTTTGCTGCTATATTAATGCTCTGGATATAGTATAGAGCACCTTTAACACTACTTTTACTATCAGTGACAAACAGTGTGTAAGGACAGCGCATTCTTACAAAATAAAAAACAAATAATACAAATATATAAACTGAAACTAAACAGAAATATATTAAACATAAACCAAGAAAGTGACCAGTGCATTAAAAAGCAGCCTATTAATCATGTCTACTGAAACTATTTTCTAAGCTAATATTAACCAATAATTGTAGCTCATTTTTATACTACTCAGACTCAGTACGTATAAATACCTCAATATCCCAACAGTGCACTCCTGAGTCAAAGCCCTCTCTTGCCAGGATGCGGGAATAAGGGTGGAAACGTTCAGGGTTAGCTGGGACCGGGACATCCAGACTCTGTCCCAGCCCCTGTGAGGATCCAGGGGTGATATGGACGCTGTTTAACCCAGGAGACACCCTCAGAAACTGGCCAGCTGTCCTGGGGTCCAGGGTCACTGAAGCTGGAGGATACAAACAGGGTCAGAGGGTACTGAAGGAGGGAGGAAGCAGGAAGTGCACGCAGAAAGAGACTGACTGTATGGGGCGATGTGTTTCATCTTCTGCCACACAGCATACTGGAGGTTACCCAGGTGTTGGGCTACATCTATTAGAGGTGTGTTCTGTGGCTCCCTATGATCTGCCCATGTGCTGCAGTAAATAAACAGGAACATGCACACAGTTATACAGTTTCATCTGCATGTGTATGTGCCTATATGTGTGTGAAAAATACCCATAAATGTCACATACCTAATCATCATGTCTTGGTAGTGCTGTAAAAAAAAGAGTTAGCATGGTTACTATTTTAAATACAAACACCTGCTCCCAATCAGTGACTAATTAACATTTGATTGGTTACCTCTAAAAATCCAACCCCGTCTCTTCCTGCATCCAGCTCCTCTTCAACCAGCTGGATCTTCTCCTCCAGAGATTTGATCACCTGATTCATGCCGTCTATCTGTTCCTCTGCATCTCTCTTCTTCTCCTGCTGCTCCTCTCTGAGCGCCTCTAGCCTTTCTACTTTCTCCTCTCCCAAAAACTTGTGAAGACTCTCAAATTCCTTTTTCATGTGCTGCTCTGTGCATTTGGCCTCAGCCTGGGAGGAATAGAAAAAGCAAGGAATGTGTGAGGAAAGAAGTGGAGGTCCTAAAGCAGGGAACCAATCATAAAGTGATGCTTTTTTTAGTCACAGTTCTACCTGGTTATGTCTGGTTGCATGTTCACAGGTCTGTGTGACTTCCTCACAGTCAATCATCTTCTTCTTCAGTCCGTTTAGTGATGTTCTGAGCTCCTCCTAGTGGACAAAAGGAGAATTACTTTGAAACTGTGCTCCATTAGTAGGTGTGTTATAACTATCAGGGTAGCCAAAGACAAGTACTCTACTTAAAGCAGCAGTGGGTAGAAAAGGAGCAAACATGATTAATCTGAATCTGCAAAAAATCATGTTCCTCTGTGTGCTCCTAATGGCATCTGCAAGATTTCACAGACCGGAGGAAAACAACCAATCAGAGCCGAGCTGGAGCCTTGCCGTCTCTGAGCAGCTGTCAATCACTCGCTAACTCCGATCAAACTGTCAAACTTGGCAGCGCTGATCAAGTATGAATCAATATTCTGTTACTGTAATGCCTATTTCTGGCCTCAAATGTTTTCAGAAACATCTTGTAGTGTATTGTTTAGCTGTAAAATGAGAAAGTTTGTGACCCGGGAGCCATGTTGAGATCAGTTGAGGAAATACCAAGCACCGGAGCACAGCCAATAGAAACGCTCTCTCTCTCTCTCTCTCTCTCTCTCTCTCTCTCTCTCTCTCTCTCTCTCTCTCTCTGAAATGACCTGTGATATGCCAAAGTCTCCCGTCACGGGCTAGATTTTTTAAAGCCTGAAAACAGAGCCATGAGGAGGTGCAGGTACAGTTGCAATAGTAGTTACAGTTAGCTCCATCTTTACAAGCTACAATATTAAAATCATGCTTACATGTTAATACATCAATAATTATAATCAAGCAATATGTGATAATAGACTGACAGGGGCCATTCTACACTATGAGTACTTCTACTGACAAAAACGTGATATGAATGTCAATAAAGTCATGTAATAAATAATTGTAGGCTTTATGTCCTTGTGGCACCCTGTCATATTTTTTATCAGTATAAGATTTTGAAAAAAGTATTAAATTGAACTGTCTGTTGTATTAAAATGTCTTAAATTTAACTTGGTGAACACTGCAGAAACTCTGATTATTTCACGTTACCAAAACATTACTGAACTCTATGTAGCACTAAAAAAGATAACAGGGTACAATGTCCTGAGAAGAGTCCTAATAAGTGGAAACACCTGTGGGTGGACTGCAGGATTTTACATACATTACATACATTTGTTCTGCTTCAACCAGCTAAAACATGCTGCTTATACTTTAATGCAACAGTATTAATAAATCAATAATATTTAAAAAACACAACACTGACTTCACTCAAATTTAACATAATCCACCAGCTCTTCAGGTTATTCTAGCGGTTCGGTGAGTATGTGTGTGTGTCGGTCAAATTGCACGTCTAATGAGATCTAAACTGCGTTTTGTGACACGATGATAGCAACAGTAATTACCAGCTTAGTTTTGAGCTCGGTGCCTCTTTAAACCTCACTCTGAATTTTGCCTGTGTAAACTAATCTTGGATTATAACAGACGGCATCTGTTTGGGCAGGAAAACAAATATTTACAGGAGATGAAAAAATGCCTGACTGCCTCCACTTGCTGTGGTCGCAGGAAGCATGTTAATGAAAAAAGTACCAAACAGTCGTACACTAAGTCTCAGTAATAAAAAAAAGGCTTCGAATCTTGGAAGAGCGTGCCGCGTATAGTCGAGAGCTCTGATGTTATTTCACGTCTTTGTGCCACTGTTTTGTTAGGCTTCAAGCACTCTCGTTGGCATTCGTCTGCCCTGCTGAAGAGTCCTTGAGGACAGTGAATTCCTGCCAGCTGCTCTGGATCCAATACTTCAGCATGATGCTTTATTGCTTTCAGTGGAGGAATAAGGAGGCCTATTTCAGGCCTTTTACTTCAGTAGCTCCTTCAAAGCAGACACAAGATAAACCTCAGGTTCACATGATGACTAATGTGACAGGAGAGAAACAAAAATATATTACTCTACACAGAAACATTATATTTGTTCTTGCTCTTCTCTAATAATTCATCTTTTCTTGTAAAATACTGGATAGTTTTAGTCATTAGATAAAGTGTTAAGCGTTTTTTGAACATTAAAGCATGTAAACATGTTGTAGTAGAAACCCCAAATACAAGTATGAACCTGAAAATGAGCCCGATATGTCCCCTTTAAGTAAAAATAGCTACAAGTACAGCAAGTACTATTCCTGCATTCAAATTTAAATACAAGGAGTAGCAGTGATTTGAAGATGGAAAACAAACAGCCTGTTCTCATTCCCAGGGCGTTAAATACTGAGGATTTGTCACGGCCGCCGGTGTTCGGTACCGCCGCACCCTCTAGCGCCGGTATGAAATGCACTGGGAGTTCCATTAACTATAATGTAAACCCATCTGCGACAACAGCAAATGCTCCTAGAAAGTGCGCCGGGAGTGAGGTGATATAGTTTAAAGAGCGAAAGAGGGCAGGAGGGGAGGTGGATGGATCCAACAAACACAAGGCGTCATCCAGGAGACCGCTGTTTGTGTCCCGAACATCACGTTACAATCAGCTGTTTGTTCGTGTCCCGCTTTTACAATGTTCAGTGTCATTTTCACTGTTCTTTCCTAAACCTAACTATAGTGGTTTTGTTGCCTAATCCTAAGGTAACACCAAGGGGAACTAGCGGTTTTGATGGCAAAAATAAAATGACGTCAAGGGTCATGACAAAGCGACGATTTTGTGACGAGTTAGGATGAGAACGTGTTGAAATAAACAGTTATCCATTTATATTGATTCATTATTCTCTAAACTACACATTATTTGACTTCTCCCCAGCTTTATAGTAATAGCTACTTCTCTCAAGGGCTCAATTAACTACATTAGTTTTCAATGTAGTTACAATGTGGTGGTTGCAGAGCCTGATACCTGATTCCTACCTTGCAGTCAGTAGCAGCCTCAGCCAGGAGGTAAACTCTGTGTTCTGCATGGCTCACAGCTGCACACTGTTCACATAAAGGCTCCAGGTCATCCAAACAGAACAGGGTCAGGCTCAATTCATGTTCCTCACACCGCTCTGCAGAGTCCACCGACAGGGGCGTCGAGGCGAGGCCTTCAGCCTCTGCCTGGTGGACGGAGACGGGGAGGACGGTTTGGCAGCTCATGGAGGAAGCGCAGGTGGTCTATAGATCTGAAGCCGGTTCGGTTTGAGTCAGACTGAAGCAGCAGGTTTGCATGAAACAGATGAAAAGTGGGAACATGGGAGGGCACGAAAAGGGGGAGGAGCAGCGTGCGTTTCGGTGTCAGTGTTGTATGTGCAGTTGCCATACATGAGTCTGAATTCATGCTCTATCTATGTACAGTATGAGAGGCTCTGAAGTTACTTAAAGAAGATCTGCTTACTCGCTCCTTCTCAAACTTGAAGCTTAGCCAATGCGCCGGCACCAGATGTAGCCATACATCACTCTGCGGTGTCGGTTTGACTTTCATGACCCTGTGATTTATGGTACATTCTCACAACCCAAGGCCAAATTCATTCCTGTGTCTTTTCTTGTTACTTTAACTACTTCACCCACCCCCTCCTCGTAGAGGTATAGCACTTCTTCTTTCACTGAATGGCATACTTTGCAAGCAAGAATAAGGTGTGATTGGCCTCTGATGACATTTTGACACATTAGTTGTTGTAATGTGCACAGTCTTGTTTTTTTCCCAGACATCCACATGTAGCCTAGTGTTAAATTATTGTGTATTTTTGGAAACATACAGTAGAACTTTATGTACTGTATGTCAGGCCTGAGCTATGTTAAATGGATCCAATTTCACTAGCCTTTAACAATTTGAGCCGATCTTGTTTACATCTTCTCCGAGTCCGATCCAGAGACCAGATGTACATGTAGACGAGATCGGCTTTGACAGGTGGATCATATTTTATTGAATCATACGCTGTGTAAACTGTCAGATGACATGTAATCTGTTTATTCTCAATTTGTGACAGGTGGCACATGGTAAGACAGACATGACCATAAGTATGGTGTCCATGCCTTTAACGGTCTTCTCGGCACATTTTGAGCTGTGATATCTTGTTGAAAAATTAGCTAGCAATCAGCAGAAGTATGCTCTGCTCCTTTCAGAACCAGGCCCTTTTCTGGGTGGCTTCCTCCCAGGAAGTTCATAATTATCAACTATCCTGTTTGTGGTGAAGTTTTCAAAAGTAACTATTTTAAAGATTTAGTTAAAGGTCCAGTGTGTAGGATCTGACGTTATCTATCGGTGAGGTGAGGAGATTGCAACCAACTGAAGCCTCTCCAGTGTGCCAAGCGTGTCGGAGAGCTACGGTGGCCAACGTGAAAACATGAATGTCCCTCTCTAGAGCCATTTGGAGCAGAGCCGGTGCTTAGAGTGTGTGTGTAAGTGGGAAGTGAGTGGTGAAGCAAGAGAGAGGGAGCGGTGGCGACGAGAGCGAGTAATGTTATTGACTCTGGCTCAAGCAGGAAAAGTTAACAGTTTGGTTTGTCCGTTCTGGGCTACTGTAGACACATGGCGGACTCCGTGAAGAGGACCCGCTCCCTATGTAGATATAAACGGCTCATTCCATAATAACAAAAACATTCTTATTTTCAGGCTATTATACACTAATGAAAACATACTTATTAATATTACATTCCATTTCTGCCAATAGATCCCCCCTCAATGTTACATACTGGTCCTTTAAGTTTAAGAGGTTCTGGCTGAACAGAATGACTTCAATTAATAACCCCCAACAGTCTGATGAATTTGTAATGATGCTCTACAGAGTGGTAGAAATGGTAAAGGTGGCATTAACAGCAATTCTTTACAATTTTTTTAAGTCTTTATTTTGTTAAAAAAATGTTTCATGTTCATATACAACATGTTTTATTTAAGGAGTTTTACACATTGCTCTACATAAAAAGAAATTTCCCTTTTATTTCACTTTAAAGGACCAGTATAAGGGGGATCTATCGGCAGAAATGTAATGTGATATTAATAAGTATGTTTTCTTTAGTGTATAATCACCTGAAAATAAGAATTGTTGTGTTTTTGTTAGCTTAGAATGAGACGTTTATATCTACATACGGAGCGAGTCCTCTTCATGGAGCCTGCCACCACGTTTCTACAGCAGCCCAGAACGGACAAACCAAAGACTGGCTTTAGATAGGACCAGTCACGTTTTCACGTTGACCACCATAGTTCTCCTACACGCTTGGCACACAGGAGAAGTTTCAGTTGGTTGCAATCTGCAACCTCACCTCTAGATGACGCCAGATCCTACACACTGCAGCTTAAACAGAGATAAATGCATGCGGATTGTTGAAAGTATACTTTTATTGTGAGCGGACATCTCTACAGCTCGGTAGATGCTCATAATTTAGAAAGTTGACAAAGTCACAAAGAAATGCCCCCCAAAAAAATCTCTATATATTTTTTTCTGAGTGAGACCATTAAAGGGTTAATCAGAGATAGCAGGCAAAATGTATACTGATCCCTGTGAACATTGCTTCAAAGCTCTCTTTCACCGCCTCATGCAGGTTTACCTGTTATCATGTGCAGACATATCCATGTCTACACACTGTTTACACGGGTGCTACTATACACGCACGATTGTGGGCATGTACACATCCAAACCTCCATCATCAGACACGATTTCTGAGACATATTTGACCACACACCTGAGCAGCAGGCTCTCACACACAGTGGCTGAGACAAGATGAAACACATCACATACGGCAGCTGTCTCTGCATGTGTGTTTACATGTATTTTCTGTAATGGTTATGTCTGCTGTCCTCTGATAATCCTGACAGCTGAGAGTTACCTCTCTCTCTCTCTCCTCTGACATGAAGAGTTTTACAGACAATGGTAATGGTGATGTTTGGTGAAGTTAAAAGCTTCACTGTATTGCTCTTAAAAGTGGTTCTCTAGTTGCAGCACACAATTTCCCCTCTCAACTGCACCGCTCTCTCATCGGTTTGCTCAATTACAGCTAAATGTGGGTTGTGCCACTTAACAGTCACATCATGCTCAGAAAATGGATTTTGTGGCCTGAGTCCAAAGTGTTTTATGTGAAATCACATGTGACTATAATCATCAATTCATTTAAATAGTCCTCGCTCTCTCTGGAATAAGCTCCTTGTCCTTATTCCTTTGTTTAACGTTGCTGCGCATAAACTAGAATATGAGGGCATCGGTGGGGTTGGTTGTTGTTTTGCCACGTTTGTCTCAAGTATTGACTGTCAACATAAATCAATTTTATTGAGTCCACCACAGTGAAATGACGTATGAATATTGGAAGAGGTGGAGAGAGGGTGATCAAAAGGGTGAGGACAAACAAGTGCAACCGATGAGGATATAGTAACAGGACAGTATAAGACAAGAGGAAAGACACTGATGAAAGAGAATGGGAGGGAAGCTCACCTGTCACCTAAACTCCAAAGAACGTAGGTACATCTCAGGTAAGCCTGAAGAAATGGGGGTAAAGTATTTTAGAGAATCAGTGAAGAAGGGATTTATGTTTATTGGACCAACCGGCCAGTCACATGTTTATCTTTCATGGCTATTTGAATATCCGAATGTTCATTTATTCTTAAATAAGCCTTCCAATTACTGACAGTTGTTGAGATGTTAAGAAAATGTTGTTGGTTTTGGAAGAGTCTGTTCTGTCAGTGTTTTGGAACTTTAATATTACATGTATTTATTGCACGGCTTTGTTCAATACTCGATTCTAATTGGTCAATCACGGCATCCTACGGTCTGTTATTTCTTTATAGCAGACCGTTGCTATGTATAACAGACTGTTGTTATGGACGCAGTTCTGATGTCAGACTCTGGAGGACCATTTTTGTATCAAATTATTGATTTCTTAAGTACGTACCTGTGTAATAAGCAGGATAATGTACATAATGTACATTATCTCTTACTTCTTACACATAAATATGTAATAATCTTATCCCTCTCTTTGTGGCATGCACACCTTTAACCTACCTCTCTCTGTCCTTTGTCATTCATGCTCAATAGCAGAGAATGTCGCTATTTACCAAACACCCACAAGTGCAAGCAGAAAAGGACACGCACACAGATCCAATCTGCAAATTAATATGACACCTGTTGCTTAGGCGTCCACATCAACTCTGCGTACGAACTGTCACTGAGGTAACATACATATAGATAGGTGACAAATTAATGGAAAGACCCACATATTCCCACATTCATTGTGGTGGAGATCTCCAAAACGGATTCAATTTGATGAAGATCTGATGAAGCATCATTTCTCCACTCATTTATTCAGGATCTCCGTTAATGTTCCGCCTAAACTTTACATTGCATGCTGGTACTAAAATGCGGAAATCTACTATGCGTTCTACCATACTATTAAGTATGCCGGAAAAAGATTTAGTATGTCTCAGAACATAGTATGTCAAATGCAGTATGCCAAAAATACCAGGATGTCCTACTACATTCGGTCGCATTTTGAAGCAAGCCTGCATGCTTTTCTGGCTATTCTGATCCACAATCCTCTGCAGCAGATATATGAGCAAGAGGGTCAAAGTTCAAGCCGCAATGTTTTGACGAAGTAGTATGTCTCAATTGTACGCATACATAACAGTACATACTTTGTAAGGGCTGCTGCAGTATGTACTAAAAGTAAAAAAAGAAAAAGTGTGTGATTTGGAAAGTAGCCCTTGTCGTTCCTTCTGTGGACAAACAGAGCACACTGCTGACATCGTGGAGACGTTGGCTCCTCTCTATCGGCGTCACCTCAGCTCAAATCTACTCACCCACATGAGGAACAAACACGTGGAGCCCACCGAACCCCGCCCTCTGACTAAACATCCTGTAAGAAAATCTAATATGTCATATTTATCACCGCACATTTATAGAGATGAACAGTAGATTTTCTTTAACAAACTTGTATCCTGTCCTCCAGGATGTTGTTGCACATGCTGGGATTGTGTTGGAGGGTACTTTGCCCCAATGCGTGGAGGGGATCTGGACACATCGCCACCTACGGGTCACCAACAGTTTCACAGTCGAGAGTCGTGATTCCAAACAGGTACAGACAGAAATCCGTCTGCTCCCTGACCTACATCTGCTTCTGTAGCCTGATCTGCACATGTTGTGTGTGTGATTGGATGTGACTTTGAATGCTCCAGGTATTTGAAGGTGGTTGGGGGTGTAAGACAGAGCTGGTTCTCTCTGGCTGTCATATCTGCACGTCCATACAAGACCATCATGAGTTAGTGGATGACATGTGCCGACACATTAAAGGTACACTGCAGCACCTATTTGCTGTCTGTATACATTATTCTATTTTACTCAAACAAATACTCTTGAATGTGTTTTCACGTCTGTCCTCATGTGTGCATGCACATTTCAGGTAAATCTGGTTATAAACTGGCATGTTGGGATTGCCCCACAGCATTTCCCGTCTTTATGCAGCACCCTTACAGTGCCCCAGTGTGTCTGGCCGCTGGATCATACCAGGAGCAGACGTGGTGGGCCAACATACTACGAACTGCAACGCAACATCAGAGCTCTGGTATCACTGTTCCCAATCATGAGCCACACAAAAATTTCCACGTGCCTTTTGGGCAGAAACAGACAGGGGCACCGACACCGGAGCAAAGCAATACAGTGCTGTAGATGGGGACAGCAGAAAAAAATATTTTTGGCCAAAAATGTATATCCATATAAGTGTACACTATATCTAGAATATTTTTCAATGGCAATTTGAACCGAAAGTGAAATTTATCGATACTGTTTTTTATCATCTGAGCCTGCTGGCTTTGGAGAGAGCATAGATAAGTTTCACTTTCAGTGCAGTTTCCCATCGGAAAGGTAAAGGAAAGGGCTGTCTGACGGCAAGATAAAGCGTTGAAAATATTCGAATTATAGTGTACAGTTACAAGGATATTGATTTTTTCAGGTGGCTAAAATACGTTTTGCTCCCGTCCCCGTCCACAGCACTGTATTGCTTTGCTCCGGTGTAGGTACTCCTGTCTGCTTCTGGGGGTGTGCCGACTGTCATCTACTGTAATTAATACACCTACTATAGAGAAGTACCTCATACAACCCCACTTCAAAACATCCAAACTATCCCTTCAAATGCTGTATTTTCAAGTTATTCTTTTCCCATCCGTTCCATTGATTATGTCTGATGGTCTGTTAGCGCTCTGGTGTGAAGACTCACCAGAATCCAGAGCCTTCTTAGACGCTGTGTCTTCCTTGAAGAAGCTCAGAGGAAACTGTCAAACAGAGGTACATCCAGTGGGCAATGGGGAAGAGGTGAGCAATCATCAGACAAGACGTCATCCTCTAAACCGCTTTTCCTCCCATAAATCCTCCTTCTCCCATTTCTCTGTCCATTTCAAACCATGCTACTTTCTGTTTGCCTTAACCAAAAGGTTTGGTATTTTTGCCTCTCTAATATCTCCCATCTTTCTACTTCTTATTGTTCTTCTTCTTCTGTCTCTCTGTGTCCTTCAGGTGTTGATAAGCATGGTGATGGAAGAAGTGATATCCTACCTCAAGGAGCAAGTGTTTCCCAAGATTATTGTACATTACAGCAGGAGGAGGACAGCTTGGATCAGAGTGAGTGAAAAGGACAAATACACATACATATGAATAGGCAGAAACCAATAGACATGTGTTTTTCTCTTATCCTACAGTATATGTATATTTATGCATGTCTGTCAGTTGCTGTCTGAGGTCTACAGGACAGCAAAGCATCAGGTAAAAGCTGCCATGGCGACCCTGAAGGAGGAGCTGTCACTGTACCGTTCTGATGTGGAGAAACAGATTTCTGCAGGACTGCGACAGGCCAGTCTGCTGCAGGACCACATCGCTCACACTATCACAGGTGTGTGTCTGTGAAGTCAGACGATGTAAAATGAGACCGTGTTCTTCATCTTGATTCTTTTTACTGCTTCTCACCTTAGAGGACATGTGTGAGCCGATGTTACAGTCTCTTCTACACACGATCATCCCAAGGCTCGAGCGTACTTTGCAGGAAGTGGCCACGCCGATCTGTGATGGATTTGCTTGTACCTGGCGATACTTCCTGGAGACCTGTGATGACATCATAGACCTGGGATCAAAAAGCACATCAGTGAAAGATATCAAAAAAGAGGTGCATTGCAAAAATGTCCTTTTTTCTACCCCTTTTCTTTATGTTTTTTGAGACGCTAATTTTGATGTTGCTCTGTTGTTAGCAATGAAATGTTCTAAACCAGTTGTGCAACCTGGAGGTCAGGACCCATATGTGGGCTTAAATTACAATCTGAGGGGTCCCAAGATGATTAAAGCTAGGGTCGGTAATGCTTCATTACAGTCCTGCGACAGCCACAGATACCGGATTTTTCTCTTTTTTCAGAGCATTTGATTTATTGATTGCCGTCAGATGTAATGAGAATTTCAACAAATTTAACAAAAACAAATTTTTGAACAGCAATACCAACCAGGCCTGCAATGCTAGATTTGTGTCAAACTATTGTGATAAACAGCCCAGTTTTCCCGCGGTTCATACCAGGCTCGAAATCCAACGCACCACTGGTTGCAGCATTTCATTTGATTTTGCCCAATAACAATTCTGAATCTCAACAAAAGACCATGGTGTCTAAAAAATGTATTGACCAAGCCCCCAGGAAGTGCACCAGGATCTGAAGCAAATTTTACATAGTAGCCAAACAGTGGAATTACTACTTCCGGGTTGGTCACGTGATGCCATTGGGCTCAAAAAGACTTTTTCCCATACACTTACATTGGGAAAGTATAGTAGCCGAATCCAGAGTTATCTTCCTTCCTCTGTTCATGTGAATGAGACCCAGTCCGAGGGCTGGAAGGCGGGGTTAAAGGAACACCACTGTGCCTGCTTTATGGGCCCAATGGATGCGGAAGATCGCTGGAAGATCCGGGTAATATTATACTCGGAAGTCAAGCTTATTTTGTTCGCCACTGAGCAACTTTCATAAGAATGAACGGGGCCCTGCCTTCAATGCTGTATCCAGTTCTCTTTATACACCCACAGAAAAGAGGCAGAGGAGAAAACGGCTAGATTAGCTGGGGCAGTGCGGGCGGAAATCAAGACAACTGTGGCCTCAGGGTATATAATTCTTTAAGGGGCAGAAGACCAAACTGAAGGGGCATAGAGGCCATGGTCCTCATGGCCTCCGTGAAATTCCTGCCCTGCTACCGACCCTACCTGTAAAGGGATTAAGTTACAAAAAAACGAATATAATTTTTGCTTCTTTTTTTTTTTTACTTCGGAGTACCTGATACTTTCAGCTTTTTGGGACTCATAAATCCTTCAATCCTTCAAATAAAATAATGTGAAAAAGAAGAAAAAAAAAGATGTTGTTTATCTTGCACACAGTGACAGCAGAAGGAGGATCTCTGATCAAGATTCCCCTCCGGCGACAGGAGAGGCGTTTTTATAGTTTCTTTAGCCCACTTCTTTATTTGACTGGCAGCTATGCAATTGTGTAATTATGTGATGGAATGTGAAGTGAAGATGAAATGTGACGCCTGAGGCGTGAAATGCTTTAATGGAAGCTCATGTCATGTTTCTTTTTAAAATATGAAAAATTATTATCAAGAGTAATGAAAATAGGATACCTTATCAACCATCTGCAACACAAGGCATGTACAGTACATAGAGCTACACTCCAGTGGGAACTGATACTGGCAGCTCATGCACATTACATTGTGCTGAAAAATGCTTTCTGATGGCACTGTACATGAGATTTGTTTTTTAAATTGTAGGTGCTAACGCCTCTGAGTGGCCTCGGACCAGACGATGCCAGGATGTGGCGGTGTCTGGACAGGTTGGGGTTGAGCTCAGAGGGGCGATCGTGGCTCCAAGAGATGTGGGGAGTCCACAGTGGAACCTGGAGGCCTTTGGTACTCAAAGCTCAGGACGCTCTCTACAAAGTAATTTAACAAATATGTTCATGGTTCCTTAAATTAAGGTTTAAAACTTATCATGCTGTCTTTCACATCCCTCCACTCTTGTTTCTCTTCCAGGTGGTTGACATGTGTGCTGTGATGTTCTGGAGGTTGCTCTCTCGATATCCGTGTTTCTCTTTTGACTCTTCCCAGCTCACTGCGGTGCTGTGTAGGATCAAAGCGAGAGTGGTCAAGGTGTGTAGCGGGGTTGACTCGGGGGAAAAAAAACACACTTTTTTCATTCACTCAAACTCATCACCCAAACCACACACACGTCTCTGTCTCTAACAAACACAGCACCTGGATACAGAACTGTTGGCTCTTCGATCTCAGTTGATTCTGGAGGTGATGCTGCAGATAACACTGCCAGCATTTACACGTGGTGTGGGTGAGCAGGTACGTGTCTTTATATCTGTTATTGTTCAGGTGACCAAAGTGGCAAGGGCTGGAGACTCTGGACATTTAAGTATTGGACGTGACGTGACGTGACCCGAATCAGGGAGAGAGAGACAGGAAATTCCACCAACAAAGGACCTGATTTCAGATGACTTTCCCCTTTAACCTCAGCAAGTGGTTTATCTGCATTGATACATAGACATGCATCTAATCAATCATCTTAATTATTAAAGCAAATTCAGGTAATATTGGAACACAAACAATATTCCAATGACACGAGCAGTCATAAAGTGAACGCAAAGGCATGAAGAACAACTCACTTTAGAAGATGCACTCGATGAAGACAGAGGGACAGTCTGGCTGGTAGCATGCAGGGCAAACAGAAAAATGTTGTTATATGAGTCCTGATCCTCTCAGAGCTCATCAGGATAAAGGCAGACATGCACTTTCTAACAGTTATCTTTATTTTGGTCTTCATTTTAATCACAACTCCCCTTGATTTTAGGATCTGTCTCGTTACTACGCCATGGTGAACTCGGAGCAAACCCTCTTCATCCACCCTGACATCATCTTCCACTCCATCCTGAGAGACAACCTGACCGCTTACATCCAGTCAGGTACAGTGTGTGATGAGGGATGTTATAAGTTGCTGTAACTATGGGCCTTTTTCATTGTACTGTTTATTTGCTGCATTTTCAAGAACGTTGTGTCAAGATGTTTGTGTTTTTTTCCTCCCTGCAGTGATGAGGTACTCCCTGCCTCAGCAGTTCATGCCTCTCCCTGCTGTCAGCTCCAGCTCTAGTTCATCTGAGCCAATGAACCACGAGCTGCTGCCTCCTGCTGACGGCCAGCAGAACGTCTGCCAAACCTCTGAAGGCTCCACCTCAGGATCTGAAACAATCACACCACCGAGCACCGTGTCTGACCACGATGACACTTTAGCCAACTCAGAAAACTCTGAAAACGACACGCCTTCACTGCTTGATGCAGGAGAATACATCCATCTCACTGAACCATGAAGGAGCTGTACAACAACACCACCAGAGTGTAGTAAAGTTTAGTAGATTGTGTCTGTTGTATTATATACATTTAAAAATTTGCATTTTTCATGACAAATATACAACTTAAATTATAGAAAGGTAAGAAATTGACAGCTAGATAGTGAGTTTAGCCTAATCGACAAGCATCAAACCCTAAAATGTATCATTAATAAAACTACAAATTTCAAGGGAAAAAAAGGGAACATACTAAAACATAAACCAAATAACCTCACTGATCTTCTGCTACTGCATGTCTAGTTTGTAGTTAAGTTAGAGGTGAATGATTAATCAATTAGTCAGTGGAAAATTAATCAGCAACTATTTTTTGATATTCAATTAATAGTTTAAGATATTTATTAAACAAAATATTTCTCTGTTTTACATCTTAAATTAATATATTTGGATTTTGGGCTGTTTGTGAGACAAAACAAACAAATTGAAGACTTTACTTTGAGCCCAGTGAAATTGTAATCATCATTTTCCAATCATTATTTTTTTACATTTTGGTCAAAACTATTAATCATTATTTAAAAAATGTTCCATAGATTAATGAAAATAATCCATTGTGTCTCAAACGGTAGCCTTAATGTGTGCACTTGTGTTGGTTTGAGCTACATCACTGTGTTGTCACAAACAGCTTTTATAATGTTGTTTTGAGTTTTTATACCTATTTTTGACTTTTTGCTAAATTACTTTTGGCTCAGGTAGAATAGACAAAGTTGGCTGTACGAAATCAAGTTTGCACGGCTTTGATATATAGATATGTATTTCATGTGAGTGAATCGCCCATCTACCGCGATTAAAGGTAAAATAAACCTGGGAATTTTATATATTTTATTTTTAATGTAAATGTTTGCTTGTCTTCCTGCGAGATACTGCTTATGTTTACCTCCCAGTGCCTCTAAAATCCTGCATATGAAACAATCTGAGGATTAAAAAAAACATTCTCTAGTTGAAATGCTCACAGATCTTGTCATAAAGGGTCACAAGTAGACAGTTTTGCTTCATGTCTGTGAAATCTTGCAGATGCCATTAGGAACACCAGAGGACACAGAGTCACATGATTTTTTTCAGATTGCCTTTATAAAAATAACTTTTTTTAAAATCATATTTGCTCCATTTCTACCCACTGCTGCTTTAAGGGCTCCACAAGCCAAATGCATTGGGAACCACTGCTGTGAAGTACTATAGGGCCAGTGTCACCAGTTTCTGAGTCTCTTAAATGATCCTCCAGCCTGTAGTAGGCCTGCAGTGTGTTGACCACATGGACACGCCCATGTTGCTTTCTGTCTGCCTACTACAGCTGGATCTGCTCTTAAAGGGGAGGACATCATATTACAGAGGGAAGCAGCAGTCTTCTTCTTGGCCTTATAGAATACAATAAGTTATTTATTTAAAATGCAATTCTTCTTAAACCTAATCTGCTCCTGGTATATAGACAGATACAGTAGATAGATAGATAGATATATAGATAGATAGTAACTTTATTGATCCCGAGGGAAATTCAAGTTTCCAGCATCACAGTTCCATAGTGCAAAACATGTTAGTAAAAAGGCAGTAAAAAAGTTAGTAGTGCAAAGTACAAAAAAAAAACAGATATAAAAATACAAGGAGATGAAGAAAACTGTTAAAACTGAATATAGTGCAGGGTAACGACTGTGATACAGGACTATTAAAACAAAAGTGAATATAGTGCAGAAGAGACTGTTTAAAAGTGAATATAGTGCAGGAGAGACTGTTTAAAAGTGAGCATAGTGCAGTGCGATGATTCGTTTAAAATTGAGCATAGTGCAGTGCGATGATTCATTTTAACAATTTAGACACGAGGCACAGAGATTTCTAGACTTTCCTTTGAGAACACCGAGTTCACTTTAAACCAGTGCAGACCTGCCCTTTAATCCAGCCAGCTCCTCTCATCTCCTCCGCCATGCCTCCACTGTCTGTCGGCATAACACAACAGCGTCACCCTCCACAGCCTCCACACATCATCATCCTCCTCCTCCGTGTCCTCCTCTAGTCCGCCGCCTCACCAGCCAGTGTCTCTCCGCTGCCACCCTGCCATGCCCCGGGTCACCTCTCTGCTGCCCGTCCTGCTGTCCTTCGTCCTCCTGCCGGGCCCGAGCCGGGGATATTTCCCCGAGGAGCGCTGGAGCCCCGAGTCTCCGCTCCTCGCTCCCCGGGTCGTCGTCGCGCTGCTCTGCCGCAACTCGGCGCACTCTCTGCCGCTGTTCCTCGGAGCCGTCGAGCGCCTCAACTACCCGAAGGAGCGCACCGCGCTGTGGTGAGTAGCACCGCTGTAAAACCAGTAGAAATAAGATGAATGTCAGTAAAAATAAGCTGAATGTCAGACTATGTTATGTCAAGACTTTGAAAAGTATTTTAAGAATATCAAATTGCCAATAAAGTAGTAACAAAGTGTAATTCCACGTCATTTAGGGCGCACCAGAGACGCGTCAAACATCATGTACACTTATTATAGAGGAAAACTCTGCGTGCGTTTGCGCATGCTCTTATGAATTGTGGCCAGCTGTGTAATTATCAATATGTAGGAAAATGCCCGAGCGCTCTTTATTATCAATTTATAGGAAAACGCACGAGCGCTTTTATGTTCACACTTTATTCTAACCGGCTGCACCGGGACACCGGGGTGTTGCAGGGACTCGTCCCCGGCAGAGGAGCTTGGAGGCCGGGTTGATCCAGCAGACTCGTGCCCGTGAAAAGTTCCATTCAGTCACAGACCGTCTCTCTCATCAGCTCTCCGTTTTTTCCCCTTTTACCCCACCCTCCCATTTTTCTTCCCCCTCCCTCTTCCCTCTTCCACATATCTTCCTCTGTCTTGCAGACTCGACTGGAATAAAAACAGTATTGTTGTAAAAAATAAAATGCTTTTAAATTGGCACCTTATAGCAGCCAAAGTCTTGTACAGACCACGTCCAACAAACTTTGTCTGTGAATTAAAAGGCTCTGCAGGATTTATCTTCCTTAACATCAGCCAGCCTGTTGTTCTGTCACCCAGCCTCCACACTGTAAACAATTGCTGTTAATTTACAGCAGGATTTCAACAGTATTAACTTGTTATAACACGCAGGTCGTTTTTTAACTGAACTATAATGCATTCTTAAAAAACAGCACTTTACTGCTGATCAGCTGTCTAAAGGATCATCAGTAACAGTTTCATGCAGTATTGTTTTAATTCTGGGACCTGATCTGCTCATGTGAGGCTTGTACATTGTTCATGATAGTAAAATCAGTGAATTGGCTTTATTGTTCTTCACTCACATGTTGTTATAGTTTGCATTCTGTGCTTGTAGCAGCTATAGACAGACATTTTGGGAAAAGTTTCAACAAGTCTATTATAGCCTTTTTCCTAACAAGTGCCTTTAATTGTATTTAGTGTGACTATTCCTATGTCTGTAACCTGCTAAGTCTATTCATCTAGGTAAAAAATAATGTTTATTAAAATGTATGTAAAAAATACAACCTAAATAGTGCATTAAAACAAATCAGTAAGATAATGTAAAAGAAAGATGGAAAAACAG
>CAKAOI010030135.1:10955-99678 GCA_916701655.1 Sebastiscus albofasciatus | reverse complement strand
GTTATTCATCTAGAAAAATTATGTTTATTAAAATGTATGTAAAAAATACAACCTAAATAGTGCATTAAAACAAATCAGTAAGATAATGTAAAAGAAAGATGGAAAAACAGCTATATAATGATTACTAAACAGTAAATTAACTGTAAAATACTGTGAAATTAATAAAAAAAAACAACTGTATTTTTCATTAACAGTACAAAGCTGTAAATTTCAGCGATGGTATAATAATGTTAATTTTACAGTAACATAAAGGCAACCCTGCTGCCAGTTCTTTACTATTATTTTACTGGGAAATTCTTAACAGTGCAGCCTTCCACATTATTCTGGTCTCCACCACTGCTCACTTCCTCTTGTCATTTTGATCCCGTGCCAGTAGATCTGTTTTTTTGAAGATTAAGTTAATCTTTTCATCAGCATTTAGACCTGACAGGTGAGATTATATTTCTTGGAAACCCAGTGACCTAATAAAGGCAAATAGCCTTGAGCAGAATTCAGGGCTGTGTGTTGCCAAGAATCTGGCAATACGATACGCATCATGATACAGGAGTAATGATTCAATATATTGCCAAACTGTAAGCAAGGCATTGTCTTTTTTTCCAGTTAATTTTTAGGAAAGCTGTCATAGTATAAAGAAAACACCAGCATTACACCATTTTAGAATATGCACAAATAACACATTTATACTGCATGTGATTATCATAAGAGAATCCATTTTCATTCACATATCTTGAGGTCAGAGGTCAAGGGACCTCTTTGAAAATCACCATGCCAGTTTTTCCTTGCCAAATTTTAGCGTAACTTTGGAGCGTTATTTAGCCTCCTACCTGGCAAGCTAGTATGACATGGTTGATACCAATGGATTCCTTAGGTTTTCTAGTTTCATATGCCAGTACTTCCACTCTAGCTGAGCCTGCTACAACCTCCAAAAGATTGAATAACGGCCAGTACCGATGGCGGGCCGTTGGATTTTTGAGAGGTTAATTAAAAATTGATATAACATTTTGGAGAATCGATACAGTATCGCACAACATAATATCGGGATATTCTCGTGTATCGACATTTTCTTACACTCCTAGTTATGTTTAATGTTAAAATTAGACGTCATTCACTGCTATGAATTGATTTTTTGATTTTTCCGGCCTCGTCTGAGAGTGAATGTTAAACTGAACTTTCTCAGTGGGAGCTAGAATGAGGGATTCAAGTGTGTCTGTTTAAACAAACCAGCCTGGAGAGTTTTTTTCTTGTATCCCAGCCAGCAAATTCAGCCGCTGTGCCTGAGTCTAACTATGCCCATGTGGCAGCCTGAGCTGAGTTTTCTGCGTGGTTGCTTTGATCTACTACGTATCTCTTCCCTCAGTGGAAGAGCAGATATATAGAGGTTTGGAAATGCAGCGTGAGAGACACTAACCGAGCCGCTAGCTGGCCACCTGTCGATACCTGCAGTTACATCAGCCTGACAGGTTAAGATGGAATACTTGGCAAGCGCCAGCATAGACACACACACACACACACACACACACACACACACACACACACACATGCAGACAGCCTAATTATGTGTGTGTTCTGCAGGGACATGCTGGATGGATATTATCAATCCATAAATCTCCCATTTTTATCCTTCTCAGCGCTCTCTATTGCTGGCATGCAGGCACATCCCAAATATATCCTTTTTTTATTCACTACCTCTGCTCATTCAAAACTTCACAGCAGCCAGTCAGAGAGGGAACGGTAGAGGCTAGAGAGGAAGAATAAGATGGATCGGTGAGCTGGTCACATGTAGGTGCTGGGACGGCACTTCTGTGTTAAAACGCCACAGGCAGACGGGAAACTAACACCTGCAGCACGCCGACTGTCACTCACTACATGACAGGGCTGGCAGAGTAAATCCATTTCTCTCATATTTACACATTCTTTCGCTCTCTTTCTGTAGCTTTGTCTGTGTCGCTGCCCCTCCCTGACACACACACTGAGATTTGTTATGATAACACAGACGGCAGACGAATGCCGCTGCTCCCCTTCTCAGCCCCTATTGTCTGTCTGTGTCTGCCATTAGTGATGTGCAGCTCTGCTCCAATGACAACAAGGACGAAAGTAGAGATGAATAATCAATATTATGTCAATACAATATCCTCTGGGATTTGGTTATAATGCGATATATCTTAAATGTTGTCTTTTTCCAGGTTCCTTAAAGCGGTAGTAATCTGTGTTTTTTCATATAAATGGTTAAAATGTGTAAATAGGCAACTCTATAAGGTGATAATTTGTCAATGTCCTGATTTCAGTTTGTTCTGCTGCCCCGAAATAGCACCAAAAATGTACTCATTGCAGCTTTAAGGCTGCGTTACAGTCAAAGTGATGGACTTTTCTGAACTTATTTGAGTGTTGTAGCTAGGGTAGTGTATTAGCAAGAACCTGGAGATACGATACATATCATGATACAGGGGTTAACGATTCAATATATTGCAATACTGTAAGTAAGGTAATATATTGCATCTTTTTAATCTAATTTTAGAAGAACTGTCATAGTATAAAGAACACGCTGCCATATGCATAAAACATGAGTAAAACATTTTACATTGTTTATGCAATCAGAACGGTGGGATCTGCATTTGCATGTATCACAGCACTACATCAGCATAACATCACAGCACTACTTTGACACATACACTAAGAGGGCACATATCTTTGCAACTGAAATGAAGTATTGACTGAGTTCATCTTTGCATGTAAACATTAATTAAACATTATACAATGCAGTGTTTTTGAGAATCGACACAGTATCGCAAAACATAATATTGCGATATTTGATTTTTTCTCTATTTTCTTACACCCCTAATTGTAGCTCAGATAAATGAACAGCGAATCATTCTACATCATTCTGGTCATCATGTTCACATTGCAAATTATTTTGAGTGTTTTCTAAGTAAGGGATAATGTACAGCGAGCCGGTCATTGTTGTGAAATGAACCCAGACGGCGATGCGGCACCCTGACGCGAAGCAGGTCTTGCATGGCTCTGAAGGGGTTTATTTCACAACAATGACCAACTTGCTGTACATTATCCCGCTTATTACACGGCTACTTACTTAAGAAATCAATAATTTGGCACAAAAACGGTCCGCCAGAGTCCGACATCAGAGCTGCGCCCATAGCAACGGCCTGATATACATAGCAACGCTATGATTGATGTAATGGAAATTCTGTCAGTATTCCAAGATGAGTCCTAATGAACGTTGAAATCAAGATCCCAAACAGATAAAATGTCTTTGTTGTATTTTATTCTTGCAAGAAGAGGCACTGGTTATACAGAGTCACACAAAGTCTGCAGAAGAGTGCGCCCCTGGAGATTATTACAATGTGACTATATAGAAATCTACAACAGGGACTGTGAGAAAAGGAGTTGTTTTGCACAGATAAGGAGTTGTTTTACTCAAACAGTGTCCCAGTAAAAGTCAACACTCAGTACTTTCCCACTACATGAGACGAAGAAAACGCAGACAGTAACTTTCCACTGTTGCATAAAGAGACATCATTACATACAATATAATTTTCCATTACATTGACCAATCAGAACTGAGTTTTCAACAAAGCCATATACTGTAATAAGACACCAATAGTGATAGTCCTGTTATATCTTCATGTATTGACATCAAGTCATTGTTGTGAAATAGGGCTGCAATTAACAAATAGTTTCATTATTGATTAAGCTCTTGATTATGTTTTTGATCAAGCAATTAATTAATTAATTCTGCAAAACATCAGAGGGAAGTGAAACGTGCCCATTTCAATTTTCCAGAGCCCAAGGCAATGTCTATATTGCTTGTCATGTCTGACCAATGGTCCAAAACCTAAAACTACTGAATTTACAATTCAAACATTTTGCACATTTGCTTGTTAAATTACTTAACTATCAACTTCATATTGAAACTGTTGTCCCTTTATTCTACTAATGAAGTCAATCTACTAATGAATTAAATGGCTAATCGTTTCAGCCTTATTTTGATATATCACAATATTTGAGTTTGTCAATATCGCTCACTGCCAACAATTTATTATTCAATGTTATTTATTGTATAAACCATTCGTCAATTGAATTTCCAGAAAATGTACTTTACCAGGATACATATCATTGGATCAGACCTACTCCGAGTTACTGATCGGAGTACCAATAGAAACACAGATTCCCATACCAACTGCACTGATTACCAATCTGATACCAGTGTTTTCCCCCCTAATTTAAAATCTGCCTATCTCAATGCATGCATCTGATTGGGATCTTTCTTCTATGTGTGAGGTAACATGAGCATGTAACTACACCTCACCTCTTACTATAAGTGTAGTCATTATTTATGTGGAAGCATTAGCTCGCTGCGATAAACGAAAGGAGCCAACGAGAAAACAATGGAGCTCCTGTTGTGAGAGTGCCGTTTGAGTGACAGAATAATAACTGCTGGCAAGTATTTATGAATAAGGCATTATCGTGCACAGAGATTGCTGCGGTGCTCAAACGTCAGCCAGTGGCCCGACGCGAATGGATGAAGGTGGAATCACTGAATATTAACGACAGTGGGCCAAGAAACTGTTTTTATGAGGAGAAGGCACGGCTTAATAAGGTCGGTATCGGGACCAATACCGCTCCAGCGTATCAGATCGGTGCATGCATCCCTAAGTAGACCCTCGAGGCAGATTTGTGATTTGTGTTATTGTGCTATATAAATAAGATTTAATAAGTCATGATGTCTCTCTCTGTGTCTCTCCCTCTCTCTCTCCCACAGGGTGGCGACAGATCACAACATAGACAACACCACAGCCATCCTCAGAGATTGGCTTGTCAAGGTGCAGAATGACTATCACTATGTGGAGTGGAGACCTGACGATGAATCCAGGTACTGTGTATGTGTGACTGTGAGTGAGTATGTGTGTGAGATGTACGTACATTACTTAAGGGGTCTGTCTATGCATGTCTCAGTGCCTTTGAAGATGAGGTGGGGCCTAAGCACTGGAATAATCTCCGTTATGAACACGTAATGAAGCTCCGTCAGGCAGCGCTGGAGACCGCCCGCGAGATCTGGGCCGACTACCTGCTGGTACGTTATCATCCACTCGACGGCCTCACAAGCCTCCTCTTATTACAGTATGTACTCTCAGTGATGTCTGTGACCCTGGGTCAGATGTGGGCGGAGACATCCATTGTCTACACCTGATTATACCTGTTCAGGGTAACGGGGTAAAAATGAAAAATGTGGATGAGAAAACAAAGCTCAATCTTTAACATAGAAAAGAAAAGGAACTGCATTAAAGAGACCAAATCTACGACCAATGAATAAAACCATGTTTTAAACTAAAAGACACTTTCAATGACTACTCACTAATGCAGATTTGTTAAATGTTTAAACTTCTATTTAGTCTTAAAATCTAATCTCCCAGAGATTATCTCTGTGACATGCAAGTGTTTTTGTGTTATACATTTGTAATATAACATACTGCATAATAGGCTGTGCTGATGTAATAAAGTAATGGAGAAGATGGAGGCAATGAATGCCACAATGTGAAGGAGATATTTGTTTGTAGTCAGTTTAACCCATTATCAGATTTGTTTTATCAGCAAGAGGTATGTAGAAGGAAGCCTAAGTATTGTTGCTATGGTTACATGTGCACTGATTTAGAGATTGCTAAAATGTTTTCCTCAAAAACTAGTAAGTATATTTTCTATTTTGTTACACTACCTTTTCCAAGGTCAAGCATCGATGAAGCTGATGCGTACATAAAAAAATATTTTTAACAGTGTTGAGGTGTCTTGCTATGATTTTAACACCTGTCAGCCAGTCAGCAATGAGTTTTTCCATAGCCATGATGTAAAATGTAAAAAAAAAAAGTGGGTATAAGATAAGTTTGAGTTAAACAGGATATTTGTGGCTGATGCCGATATTGATATTTGAGAGTTTAAAAAAATCGGATCATTTATTTGTGATATCTTCTTTTTTACAACATTTTGAAAGGATTTCTTCAATTTGGTTATTAAAAATTATGACCAAGATTTATACTGAGCAGGAAATTTTACAGTTGAAAAACACATTTGTTAGGCGAACAAGTATGCAATGGTGACACCGTGTCTAAACTAACTTCAGACATATTTTTGGTAATTTTCTTGGGCAGAGGTGTAGGCCAGTACGGATGTATCTGGGATAAACTAATATCAGCCATCGGTCAAGCTAAAAGACTCAAGAACACTGTCAGCTGTCAGTTTAAGAATGACCTCAGCATTGAATTGGCAGTATGTGGACACATTATTATGGGTGAAGAAAATGCAGGTTGACTGGGATCAGTCTTCATTTACTGGAGCTGCTCTTGGTGAGACACATCGAGGTGAACGTACACAAGGGTTGAGATTTGAATGTTGAGTTTTTACATTGAAAAAGCGTTCTTCTCTGGACATTGAGCAGCAGTTATTGTAAATCCATCAAAGTGCAGAACATCCAACTGTGAATACACGTGCAGTCGGCTTGTTTACAATTCTGTCGCTGTGAGTTAAAATGGGTCAGGAAGGAGCTCCTCTGTGAATCGAACCATGTTGCCGTGGCTCAATCAATCATTTAGTGACAGCGGCTGACATTTTGTCTGTGCTTGCATGTGCATGTGTGATTCTTGTCAATATTGTGCCCTTCTCTTCCATCGGCAGGTGGCCGACTGTGACAACCTGCTCACTAATCCGGATATGTTGTGGAAGCTGATGAGTGAGAACAAGACTATTGTGGCGCCAATGCTGGAGTCCAGAGCCGCGTACTCCAACTTCTGGTGTGGCATGACTTCACAGGTACTGCAGATGTTTGAAACACCTGTATAACAGCTTTACTTGCACCTCACACTCCCCTCACATCCTTTTAGGGCTGCAACTAACGATTATTTTCATGGTTGATTAATCTGCTGAGTATTTTCTTGATTAATCAATTTGTTGTTTGGTCTAAAATCAGAAGAAAATGGTGAGAAATGTTGATCAGTGTTTCCCAAAGCCCAAGATGACGTCCTCAAATGTCTTGTTTCGTCCACAACTCAAAGATATTCAGTTTACTGTCATAGAGGAGTAAAGAAACCAGAAAATATTCACATTTAAGAAGCTGCAATCAGAGAATTTTAATTTGTTATCTTAAAAAATGATTCAAACCGATTAATCAATTATCAAAATAGTTGATAGTTGACAACTAATTAATCGTTGCAGCTTTACATCCTTTGTACATCTGATATGGATGTGGTATGAATATTCTGTTATCATAAGAATATTTTGAAATATTATGGTGACATTAGGAATCAGATTAAGGTCACACTTAACACACAACCAGATACTTTCTAATTATTATATTATAATATTATACATTGGTTGTGCATAGGTTTGAAATTATGAGCTGCATGTTACTGAAGTACAGCCTTTATTCTTTACATTGTTACATTACAACACATGACGACGTTTCCACCAGCATCCTCTTTTACTCTAACGTACAAACTGAAAGATTATTCATCAAGTGTAGCCTCTTCATAACGTCTCTATAAAACCCTCTTTTTTTTACATCTTGGACGAATAATTCAGTCTAGACAAAGTGTGATATTATCTCTATGGGTTACTGATAGTGCATAAAATGTCACTTTTCATGCAGTCCTGATGAATAATAGATTGCATTTCCTGCCACCTTCATAACACATAAATATGATTTAGAGGTAATTTTACACCTGATTATTTTTTCTTATGCATGAGGAAATCAAATTTGTGCAAATAAGTCACTTTAGAAACGCTGTACATGAGTCAATCTGAAGGTCTAATAGAGAAGTTTCCTTACTCTTATTGTATTCAAAGTGTTTCTGGGTAGGAGCTGAATGCTCTGGTGAATATAATTTGTAAATTAAAGTAAATGATTTGTCTCCGAGGTGAACTGAATCTTTACTGCTCTGATAGAACATAATATTTAGCTGTGATAAATGTTTGTGGTATCAGTAGATTATATGACACAGACAGCCCACGCAGCTCGTTAGGTTTAATTTGCTCCACCTTCTCAGTCGGTTACTTTGGGCTTCACCAGATACTACTGCAGCTGAATACTTACTCAAAACTATACGCCAGTGCTTTTTAATTGATGTATGCCTCATATCAAAGGTTATTTAAATAAAAATTATTCAACAGTGTCATTTTTTTATATGCAGACTCTCCATGCCAGCATGATTTTGACTAATCAAACTTGCACATCTGGTGCATCAGGCATTACTTACTGTATGCATGTCTTGGATACAGGTCTGTCCGTGATCCGTTGAAACAGGATGCCTCTAAGTACTCATCTTTGCTTCTTTTCAAATGAGAGTAGACGTATGGATGTTGCCCGTCCTCCCTGTCTGAGTCTGCCTCTCTGACTCCTAAGAACATTTTCTTCATTGACAGTTAATGGGCCTGTAGCCAAAAGGCAATAAGCAATGTCTGTCAATCTGTCTCATCCTATAAATCAGTATTACTCAGTCTCAGCCACTTATTTTTATTTTTATTTTTCACAATTAAAACAGATATTTCTTTAAAATAATTTAGTAAATAGGTCTGTCAAAGTTAACGCAATAATAACACGTTAACACAAATTTGTTTTAACGCCACTAATTTCTTTTACACATTAACGCAACTTGCGATTTGTAGGTTGTAATGGCTCAGTTTTAAAGCTAGAGTGAAGATACTGACATATGGAACTAGAAAACCATCGGTACCAATCATGTCATACTAGCTTGTCGCAAAGGAGGTTAAATAACGCTCCAAAGTTATGCAACATTTTGGCGAGTAAAAACTGTCATGGCCATTTTCAAAGGGGTCCCTTGACCTCTGACCTCCAGATATGTGAATGAAAACCAGTTCTATGGGTACCCACGAGTCTCCCCTTTACAGACATGCCCACTTTATGATAATCACATGCAGTTTGGGGCAAGTCATAGTCAAGTCAGCACACTGACACACTGACAGCTGTTGTTTCCTGTTGGGCTGCAGTTTGTCATGTTATGATTTGAGCATGTTTTTTATGCTAAATGCAGTACCTGTGAGGGTTTCTGGACAGTTATTGTCATAGTTTTGTGTTGGTAATTGATTTACAATAATAAATATATGCATACATTTGCATAAAGCAGCATATTTGCCCACTCCCATGTCGATAAGCGTATTAAATACTTGACAAATCTCCCTTTAAGGTACATTTTGAACAGATAATTAATTTAAAATTATTTGTGATTAACTATTTTAATCGATTGACAGCCCTAGTAGTAAAGTATGGAGAGATGTCTTCTTTCTGTAACTGACACATAGACGTATACTCGTTTTTTCCACAGCTCTTTATTTCATTAGGAAACAAGTTGGACACACTGTGTGTAACCGTACAATGTTTGTGTTAACTCACTCACTACAGGGTTACTACAAGCGTACACCAGCCTACATGCCCATCCGTAGGCAGGAGCGTCGTGGCTGCTTCGCCGTACCGATGGTCCACTCCACCTACCTGGTGGACCTACAGAAAGAGGCCTCCCGTCAGCTGGCTTTTTATCCACCACACCCGGAGTACAGCTGGGCCCTGGATGATGTCATCGTCTTTGCCTACTCAGCTCGCATGGCAGGTGAGACGAATGCAACAGAGGTAGACGTGTCATCTGGAGGTCTTTCTAGGCATGTTTTGTACGTGTTTGCAATCATGATTTTATTTTCTCAGATGTGCAGATGTACGTGTGCAACAAAGAGACTTATGGGTACTTCCCAGTTCCAATGCGTTCCCACGGTACCCTGCAGGATGAGGCGGCGAGCTTCGTGCATACACATCTTGAGGTCATGGGTGAGTCGAGAGGTCAAAGAGCGCTCACGAAGACCAGAATGATTTCTTTGTGTTCTACGGTTTTAGCATAAAGGTGTGAGTTTGCTTGTGATGAAGCACTTACGCAGACACTAAGCTGTCATTACATCTGATTATATCTTTGTATAATGGAAGTTTATTGGTTTCAAATGAACTGATCTGTCGCTACTCCAATTTTATCTTTAACATGCAACATCATGTTGTGCTGGTCTGCCAGTTTTGCATTTATTTGATTTTCCCAACTTGTGTTTAGTTGAACTAAATGTTTTTTTGCTGTACCCATTATGAAAGAGCAAGAGAGGTTTTCCGTAAGTAGCCTAAAGTTATATTGAGTTATAGAGTTATTAGCTTCTACCATAGCAACGCAATATACTGTACGCTTCTGCCTAAAAACTACACACTTAAATAGACAATGTTAACTTTTGCTACATGACAAAATTACTTTTGCAAAAAATGTTCTGCAGTCAGTTTTTCTGTTTAAGACGTTGGCAGTTAAGCATGGAAAGCTGTTTAGATGAGACGTACGGTACAACAGGAGAGGAAACAGAACAATAAAAGGTGCCATTGAAAAATACGGCCATAGATTATGTAGCCACATAATTCAGGGACTCCCAACATTTTCATACAGAGGACTGCAATAATATATTATCAGAGTGAAGGGAGGATCCTACTAGGGATGCACTGATCCGACTTTTTCAGTCCTGATAGCGATACCTGGGCTTTGGGTATCAGCCGACACCGAGTACCGATCTGATACCAGTGTTTAAATAATAAGCTGTATGGCTCACTGTGTGGAAGTGACTGAGATCATTATTTTACATGTAAGGCAACATCAGGCTGGACTTACAAATAGTTTTCTTAACTTTGTAAAAGAAAATGTAACAATTAAATGCATCAATCTAAATTTACTGAATTGTTATTTATTATTAAAATAATAAATCGTATACCAGCAACTTAGTAAGAAAATCTTTTTAATGCAGCAACAAATTGCTCAAATCCCAGTATATAATATACAAACAAATAAATAAAATATAGTATACAAACATAGACCTGAATTTAATAGATCAGCCCCATTGTCATCAATACCCAATCCAGCTATTTGAGTCTGTATCAGCCCGATAGCCGATCCAGTACCGGTGCACTATACCCTATAAAAACTGCCTTTTGTTAAATGTCACTTTGTTACATTGTATTAGAGTGTTTGTGCAGCATTACATTATGCATTGTAGGTGAGGAAACACCAATAGGATGAGCTGTGAACCCTACATAATGAATACCAATAATGATAACAAATAGTCCTCTTTCTACATATACTCATCTTGCTGAATTCTAGTGTGTAAAATCAATGGTTAATTTTGGAAATCTCCTGAGGATCCCTGCGCCACATTTTAGGAGCCCCGGTACCACCACATTACACATTCCCTTTGTAACCCCTCTCCCCCTCTTTTTTTTTTTTTTTTACTTTGAAAGTGAGAAATCCTCCATTGGAGCCCTCCAGCTTCCTGTCTCTTCCTCCCAAGCAGCCTAACAAGATGGGCTTTGATGAGGTACACACACACACACACTCTCATACTCACACATGGAAACACACACAACAACCTAAGCATGCGTGTGAGGTTTTGCATTTGTGTGCACCCAGGTGTTTATGATAAACCTGGTGCGGAGGTCTGACCGTCGCGAGCGAATGCTAAGATCTCTGTTTGAGCAGGAGCTCAGCTGTAAGGTTGTTGCTGCTGTGGATGGCAAGTACGTTTCTCATCTTCTTCTTCTTCCCCCCGCCCCACTCCATGTGTCTTCCTGATTTGTGCCTCTGCTACATGCGGTGTAGATTGATGTAGGGAGGCTGAGCTGAGACAAACAACCAGGTGAAAAGTAGCGGGTGCATGCTGACAATTAAATATTCTCTGAACCACGTAGCTTTAGCTCATCTGTGAGTAGAATATCTAATCTCTAGGCTATCCAGTCAGAAGGTATCACGTCCATATGATTTATTGTGTCTATCTCTAATCTCTTTGTTTATCCTTTCTCTCTTTGCCTCAGAGCCCTGAACAAGACTGATATAGAGTCTATGAGGATTAAGATGCTGCCGGGTTACAAAGACCCTTATCACGGTCGGCCTCTCACCAAGGGTGAACTGGGTTGTTTCCTTTCTCATTACAACATCTGGAAGGAGGTGAGACGCTCCGGCAGGCCTCTGGGTCTACCTGTGCACGGCAGATAACGTTTATTACTGAAAAACACAGTAACTCAGTTTGTGTGAGGAGAAGGTGCTGAGAGTAATGAGCTTGTTTTATTTATGTTTCAATAAATGTACTGGCTTTTGTGGAAACAAGGTTTTTCAGCAACTTCTTGTTTTGCCAAGAGAAACCTGTCATTAGTTATATGTCTTCATGTCCTCAGTTTAATTCAACATCATATCAGAAAAGAAAAATGTTCTCATGGTACATGTCCACAGGGCGTTTTTTTATTGCGAGGGATCGCCTCGCTTCCCAGCATTGGAAGCTTGATGGGCTGCCATGAGACACGGACGAACGCTTTCTCTCGTGGGTTGCTGCTCCCAACTTTCAAACCGGAACCAATATGGCGGCTAATTTGGAAACCTTCTTCTCTAATATCATGAAAATAGTTCACCAAAATGTGTTTCTGAAAAGAGAAATAGGCCACGCCGTTGCTGAATCTGTCTTTATTTTGGATCAACACCGCTTAGTTTAAAAGATTCTCAGGAGTTTCCAGAGGCGGCGAGTCGCGTCGGACGCCCCTGATTTGCATAAAGTAGCCCAGACCTCAACTTTATGCATATGAGGAGCGGCCAACATGACGCTCTGTCTCTCGAATTGCGCCGTCACTCTACCAGAATGCATTGCACAGCAATGAATGGGAAGCGTGGAAAGGACGGAGGCTGTGGACACGTACCATAACTGTAGGTACTTCGGAAAGCAACTTTTCACAAAGAATCCATATACTTAATGATTGTGTTATAATTTTGAACAAAGGACTCCAGGATCCTTTTCCATCACACTAATGTATATGCCAGCTCACCTGTAATGCACTCAAATTCACATGTACTGTATGTATTTCTGTGTGCGTGTGTGTATTATGTGTAGATTGCAGATCGCGGACTGCAGACCTCCCTGGTCATCGAGGACGACCTCCGCTTCGAGGTGTTCTTCACGCGTCGTCTCCAGACGCTGCTGGAGGAGGTGACGACGCACAAGCTGGACTGGGATCTCATGTGAGTGATGCAGAACACGGTGTAGTAAACAGAGAGGATTACCGTCCCCCTGCGGTGAAATCCGTCCATCTGTCACACATGATATCTCAGGCACCACTGATCACACGCGGAAAACACTTAACTATTTGTCTTAGCATCGCAGTGCTGAGCTGCTCCAGCTTCTAAACATTCACAGAGACAGATCACTGCCATAGATAAATATTCACATATTTGTATGCACATTTTGAAGTAGCGTATTAGAAAAGTTGTATGGAAACGGCAAAAATTCGCTCAAACTTTCTCAATTGCGAAAAAATGTTATTAAGCTCACTTGAGGTGATTTTTGCATTTGTTGAAAAACGAGTTGATGCGTTCAATGGGATATGGAAACTCATTTTCCGAATGAATAGAAGTAACGAACATTTAAATCACTTGACTGATCAGCTGTTTCCGCAGTCGGTGTAAAACCATTGTGATGTCTGGTGTGTGTTGCGGTTTACGGGGCTAGGGTTAGGCTTCTGGAGGATGAAACCTAACCGAATTTCGCCTAGGGCACCAAAAGGGCTAGAACTAGCCTCGTTAGATCAGCCAAAGCGAATTGTTTTGTTTCCGGTTCGCAACTGACAAAGTGTGTATGGCAGGGGTCTCAAGCCTTTTTCCCTCTGAGAGCTAATTTGACAAAATGAAAGTGGCTGACAGCTAATAGCAGACATAATTTCTGTCTTACTTTTATGGTCCTTTAATAATGTTTCAGCCACCGCAGTCATCGCCTCTATTACAATTCTTCCATAGGCGAAGGGCTTTTTGTGTTTTGTTAGGATGTGCGCCACTAAACGAAAGCTCTTTGCTTCATTGGCCTTCTTCGTCAGTTTGGTTAACAGAGACTGTCGTCTTTTAAGCGTTGTTTGTGGCTCCTTTACCTTCTTTGTTCGTAGACTGCTACCAGCCGGAAAGTCCCATGAAAAGTTGGACTGTGGACTTGGCGCTCGATGTTACATCTATTTTCTGCGGTCATTGTCAAATCTGGTGTGCACTTGCTAGTCTGCTAACATCACTGTATGTTTTTATGAAAAAAAAAAAGATATTTTCTACAGAAGTTGCTAATTTTTGTACAAATGATTCATTCATTTGTACAAAAATTAGCAACTTCTATAGAAAGTATCTGGGATTTTTTTCATAAAAAGTCTAAGGTGTATAAAAACATGAGGAGAAAACTACGACTCAAGGAGCGTTTCAATACTAAAACACCCATCCACTATTAGCAAGCTGAAGCTAAATATTATATTATATACGTTATAATATGTTCAGCAGTTTAAATCAATTCAGTTTGGGATATTGTGTAAAGGATAAATAATAAAAATTGATAAAATTGTGTTTGGATAAATTCAGCAACTATGGCGCAGTGCTTTGCTCACCCACTGACTGCATTGATTCTGTTTAAATGAATTGATTTCAGTCTGTTATAAGTGCTTGTGATATTTATTGCCCCCCTTGTCTTCAATACTAAATACAGTTACATTGGGCGGAAGCGGATGCAGGTGGACCACCAAGAGAAGTCTGTACCAAACATCCACAACCTGGTGGAGGCAGACTACTCCTACTGGACACTCGGCTACCTGTTGTCATTACAAGGAGCCCAGAAGCTCCTCGGGGCCGAACCTCTGACCAAGCTGCTTCCCGTCGATGAGTTCCTCCCTGTCATGTACGACAAACATCCAGTGTGAGTACAACCCATCCGTCCCTTCATCTTCCCTCTGTCTCCTCTTATCTGTCTCCTCTTTTTGATCCTGGCCTGTAGCGTGCTTGTTAATCTGATCATGTCCCCGCTCCTCTCTTGCTCATCAGTTCAGAGTACATGGACCACTTTGAGAGTCGGGACCTGCGTGCGTTTTCTGCCGAGCCGCTCCTGGTGTATCCGACCCATTACACGGGAGACCAGGGCTACATCAGCGACACGGAGACATCGGTGGTCTGGGACAATGACACCGTCAAAACCGACTGGGACCGGGCCAGGTCAAGGAAAACCCAGGAGCAGGGAGAGCTGAGCTTCGAGGCCCAGAACTCTGACGTGCTGCAGTCTGAACTGGAGAAGTGGAGCAAACGCGACGAGCTGTGATGAAGAAGAGAGGACGCGAGGAGGAAAGAGACAGAGAGAACTCCGGCAAACGGAGACTAGGATGAGGGAGATGGAGCGAAGCTGTGACGGTGGCGAGGGATGGAAAAGATGGAGAGAATACAACAGAACGCAGGAGAAGAAGGAGGAAAGGCAGAGTAGATGAACACAGGGTTGGTGAAGGACAAAGACTTTCCCTTCTCTCCACTCTTTGATCTTTCTCTTAAGAGATGAGGTTAGATGTAGAGTTAACTCTTGAAGAGTCAGCGAGCAGCTTTTGTTTTATTTATTGCATCCAACTCACACTTCTTGACCACAGCATGGTCCAAAAATAGTTCCGTTTTAAATGCAGTATTTAGCTCAACTCTAACTTGTCTCTAAATGACTTCTAACAACTTCACGTCACCTAATTACATGTGAAAGCTGCAGTATGCGTTGGGTTTGAAATAGGAGCCTCTAAAATATAAAATGATTATATTACTGCTCAGAAAAGAGGATCCCTTAAACCTTTTCTATACAGTGTTATACTCTCAGTGGTTCCCCACCTGTTTAAGCCCTTAAAAGGAAGCAATGTCTACTTGTAGCCCCTAATCACCAGCTGTATTATGTCTACTGGCTGTGATGAGTTCTGCCAAAGAGTCAGGAACCACTGCTCTGTTTTTCTTCTTCTTCTTCTCTTCTTGTGACTCTTAACGCCTTGCTGTTTAGTTTAGCCAGTGTGTTAAGTTTTTTAAGGTTGTTACTTAACCTTACATATTTTCCACTCATGAATGTATCAGCGTTTTCTTTTATTTGATGTTTTCTACACGTTGACAACAGCTGTTTACCCGTTTAGTGCTTCAGTGTCTCCCCCCTCACTTCATATTGCAGTTTTAACCCAAACTTTGTTGCATTTCGTTTGTTGAAGATCAGAAAAACAAATGAATATCATTTTTTAGTAACTTTTCATGTTTCGTTCTCTCCTCTGTGGTTACAAAGTGTTTCTTTTTTAACCAAAGAATGAATAAAACCTTTTTATAATGATTGGTTGTGTTTTTCTCTACTTAATTTAACCTCGGACTATAAGCACTCGAGCATCAGTCCCTCAAAGCTCGGTTTAAACTATACAGTAGTGCTGACATTGCATAAATAGTGGGTTAATTTCTAGCCAGTGGCTAAAACATCAAAATACACTGCTCTGCCTTTTTTTTTTTTCTTGGCACACAGCAGCTTTACATGAACGCCCCACAGCCCAGTTGAGAGGTTCCTTTTAATTAGTGCCTGCTGGTGTTTGCCTGCCCTGCCAGTACATAATGGTCAGTTTGGGCTGCAGCAGGCCGCCATTACTCCTCCTCCCTCACTGTGTTTACACAAATGACCCCTAATTTACTGGTAAACTGTGAAGCGTGACCCTGCTCTACTGACTTATATAATGTCATGTTATTTGCATCCAACACAAAGATTGTGTTATTGAATTAGAAAAAAAATTGCACTAGTTAGACAAATTGTACTTAAAATGACTTTATCAAAAACATGTCTGGTGTGTATATTTATTCTCTATACAGCGTGGACTGTGTATAGTCATTTTGTATATATATAACATGATTATTTTGGCCAAAAGATTTCATGATAATGATATTATCATGATATCAGTCAACTTCATCTTTAACTCTCTTTATTGTATGTTTTGTCTGTTTTTTTGGCATTACACTCAACATATGAGTATAGGGAGGTGGAGAGAGAGTCTGTAATCATAAATGGATATATAAAATGATTTAAAAGGTGCTGGATTATTTAGGGCTGTCAGTCGATTAAAATATTTAATTGATGTTAATCGCATGATTCACATAGTTTATCGCGATTAATTTGCGATTAACTGCGATGAACTATGGATTATCATGCGATTATATATTTTTTTTCTCTGTTCAAAATGTACCTTAAAGGTAGATTTGTCAAGTATTTAATTCTCTTATCAACATGGGAGGGGACAAATATGCTGCTTTATGCAAATATATGTATATATTTATTATTAGAAATCAGTTAACAACACAAAACAATGACAATAACTGTCCAGAAACCCTCACAGGTACTGCATTTAGCATAAAAATATGCTCAAATCATAACATGGCAAACTGCAGCCCAACAGGCAACAACAGCTGTCAGTGTGTCAGTGTGCTGACTTGACTGTGACTTGCCCCAAACTGCATGTGATCATCATAAAGTGGGCATGTCTGTAAAGGGGAGACTCGTGGGTACCCATAGAACCCATTTTCATTCACATATCTTGAGGTTAGAGGTCAAGGGACTCTTTTGAAAATGACCATGCCAGTGTGAATAACCACTTTATTGCATGTCTCTCATCACTAACAGAGTCACACTCTGTGGAAGCAGTGCTTAGACACAGCTTAGCTTCATGCTAAATGCTAACTCAGCATGCTAACATGCTCACAAAACCAGGTTCACCATCTTAGTTTTGTTAATTAGCACTAAACACAAAGTACAGCTGAGGCTGATGGGAGTGTCGTTATATTTGCAGGTATTTGACCACAAAATGAAAGTATTGGACACGTTGAAATTTCGACCTGATGATAGCACAAGATGAAAAGATCACCAGAGTTAATTAGGCTTCATCCTGAGGAGAATATGAAGGTCCACTGTCCATCCATTCAAGATATGCAGGCATACAGTAAAGCCATGTCACCTAATGTCATGGCTAAACAGCTTTAGCATGTGTTGTGTCTGGTTGCATACATGTCCATGGTATGTTCAGGTTTACTGTGTGAGTGCACCCATGTGCAGTGCACCCGTCTGTGTGACTCAGACTAATCCTATTAGATCGCTCTCTCTCCCCACCTCTATATTTACCTCACCCCTCCCTGAGATTAACTCAGGTATTTTCTGCCTGTGCGTCTGCAGATCAATAGCCACTTTACTACAGTAGGACCTGCTGGGGTTTACTCGAACCAGGCTCGACTTCAAGCTATCGACTTTCTCAGTTCATTCCCCTGAAGCTCGGCGTCCTGGCTGTCACATCACCTTGATAACAGGATGCAAAATAATCATTATAATGCTCTGAGGACTAAATGAGTGACATCAGTAATTAGTGAGACTACGACTAGCACCGTTTGGCTGGAGCAGGTTAGGAGGATGCTAAAATATCTGTGTTCTTTGTCTCCTGTCTGTCTTTCTTTCCACCATTTAACCTGCATGTCAGTCAATCCAATTTGCCTGTTTCTTCATCCTTCCTTTCCACCCTCCCTTCTTCTCTTTAAGTAATAAGATTGCTACTGTTGAGCTGGAGTTTTAGGGCACACACACACACACACACAAACA
The DNA here is from genome assembly GCA_916701655.1 of Sebastiscus albofasciatus. Taxonomy (NCBI): domain Eukaryota; kingdom Metazoa; phylum Chordata; class Actinopteri; order Perciformes; family Sebastidae; genus Sebastiscus; species Sebastiscus albofasciatus. Next base: position 81,186 of record CAKAOI010030135.1, on the reverse strand, counting down.
CACAGGAGCGACCTCTGACCCAGAATTACAGCACTGCCACACCTCCAGCTACCTGTAATCTCCCTCAGTCCACCACAGAGTGCAGGGTAAAGAAACCACACAGAGAGAGAGAGGGGTGTAGAGGCAGTGAAAGGCATCACTAACGTAACAAACTTCACAGGATTTAAAGGAAGAAGGAAAACAAATCAAAGAAAGAAAGAATGCAATGGCTTGAAAGAGAGGAGGAACCGGATATATTTCTTTCCTTGTAGGAGTCGAGGAGTTTCAAGGTGAGGTAAATTATTTGTATGCAGCTGACACAGCAGCACATACAAAGATTGATGGCCTATTGAATTCGTAACTAACAAAACAAGGCAGTGTCACTAGTATATATCAGGTGTGATCGATCAGCTTCAAAAATGGAACCGGATTATTGTGAAATAACTTTTCCAAATGTAGGATTTAAGGTCTGACCTTTCAAAGTCTTCCAGTAAATCCTCCTTTTTCTCGCAGGTAAGGTGCAATGCTGCTCAATTTCAAACATATTTCTCCCACATCAGCCTTGGAAGTTTTCGTCCAGAGTTGTAGTCTCAAATAGATCTGGCACAGCTCAGAGCCAGAGAGCCAAATCTAATTTGTGAGGTTATCGCTGTCAATTCACAGCCGGCAGCGACTGCAGCGACAGTGAAATACAGGCTGGCCGGGACAGATAAAGCACATTTCTGAGATGTTAGGCCTGAACTTTATTTCTATATATGAGATTTATTTCTTCTGTGTTTTTTTTTTGTTCTGAGCCATAAGTCTTCTTTTGGAAAACACTACCCCATAAACGGCTGATTCATCCTGGCTGGGCTGTTGTGTTGTATTTAGATTACTTTTGTCTACAAAAGCTATTGTAGCTTACAGACTGGATGTCCTTCGGTAGGTCGCAACACAACATGAACATCAGTTGGTCAATGAGCAGCATCAGTTAAAGGGAACATCCACCCAAAATGTTACTTTTTTACAGTTTTCCTATTGCTACAGATAATTCAACCAATCAAACGATTAACTTTATTTCAACAGGTCAATTTAATCCACTCAGTATTAGTACTTAGTATGGAAGTCCTGGGTACCAGATTTCAGTTTATATCTGAAAACCTATTGACTACTTTATCCCTTTGTACAAATATTGTCACCATTATAACTGGTAGTGCATGAGACAGATAATCTGAAAAAGAAAAATCAGGTTCCTCTGTGTCCTCCGGTGCTCCTAATGGCATCTGCAAGATTTCACAGACCGGAGGAAAACAACCAATCAGAGCCGAGCTGGAGCCTTGCCGTCTCTGAGCAGCTGTCAATCACTTGCAAACTCCGATCAAACGGTCAAACTAGGCAGCGCTGATACAAATATGAATCAATATTCTGTTACTGTAATGCCTATTTTTCTATGCCTCAAATGTTTTCAGAAACATCTTGTTGGAGTTCACGACTGATTGACAGCTGCCTCCGTTGAATGAACAGCCAATGGGAACGCTCCCTCTCTGAAATGACCTGTGATTGGTCAAAGTCTCCCGTCACGGGCTAGAAATTTTAAAGCCTATAAACAGAGCCATGAGGAGGAGCAGAAGTCTAGTTTTCACTCAGAACACTTGAATTACAATATGTTGAAAGCTTATTAGGGAATTTTGCCCAGTGATGCCAAAAATATTCTGTCTACTGCCACTTTAAAAGGAACAAAAATGTTACCTTTTTTTTAAATATAGAGGTGGTTACATTTCTGGTCCTTTTTTCACTAGGTTCAGTGTTTTTCCTAGCGCTACAGAAAACTCAACCAATCAAACAATTAACTTTATTTCACCGGGTTAATCTACTCAGTATTAGTACTTAGTATGGGAAACAAACAAGAAGACAATTAACACATATTAAAATGTGATAAGAGTCTGTTGATCAAGTTTACTAGCATCCAGATTTCAGTTTATATCTGCAAAGCTGTTGACTGCTTTGTCCTTTTGTAGAAATATTGTCACCATAACAACTGGCCACATCCAGACCATTTAAGATAACATGAATTGAATAGATGTTTTCCCTCCATTTAAAGAAAAGTATCAACAACAGATTGTGGTATTAGTCACTCATTAATTGGACTCTCTACTTTGCTCTGATGTTTGGTAATCACAGATAGAGGTGGAACACTTTCATGTATTTTCATGGTCATGTAATATAAATCATAGTTGCTAATTGCGATGATTATGAAAGCTACTTTTGTTCTGAGTACCATGAAGAGCTTCCTGTGCTGCACCGATAATGATGTGTTTTGTGTAAACGATGTTTATTGCGTAGGATAAACATAGGAGAAATATAAGCTATACAGTATATACCGTTGTATATGTATATATATATATATATAGTTGTGGAGTTGTCTTTACTTGCGTCCAAACACCCACACAGTCCTGATGAAGCAGAGCTATTGTATAATAAAACTCTTAATAAGTAACAGCTGTTGTTTTTTTTTCAAACTTTGATTCTTGTCTTATTTAGTCATAAATATTTAATACCCAAATTTTGAAGCCAAGTTTTCAGGGGCTAATATACCATAATGCAATGCGGCCACAACATGTGTTTTCTAGGGCTGTCAATTGATTCAAATATTTAATCGCGATTAATTGCAAATTAATCACACATTATTTCTGTTCAAAATGTATCTTAAGGAGAGTATTTAATACTCTTATCAACATGGGAGTGGGCAAATATGGTTTCTTTATGCAAATGTATGTATATATTCATTATTGGAAATCAATTAACAACACAAAACAATGACAAATATTGTCCAGAAACCCTCACAGGTACTGCATCTAGCATAAAAATATGCTCAAATCACAACATGACAAACTGCAGCCCAACAGGCAACAACAGCTGTCAGTGTGTCAGTGTGCTGACTTGACTATGACTTGCCCCAAACTGCATGTGATTATCATAAAGTGGGCATGTCTGTAAAGGGGAGACTCGTGGGTACCCATAGAACCCATTTTCATTCACATATCTTGAGGTCAGAGGTCAAGGGACCCCTTTGAACATGGCCATGACAGTTTTTCCAAAATTTAGTGTAAGTTTGGTGCATTATTTAACCTCCTTCTCGACATGGCTGATACAAATGGAATCCTTAGATTTTCTAGTTTCATCTGATGCCAGTTTCTTCACTCTATTAATTGTTAATGCGTTAAAACTAATTTGCGTTAACACGTTATCGCATTAACTTTAACAACGCTAGTGTTTTCACAATTCTGAAAAAAATAGAATTACCGCCTCGTGGTTGTATGTCTCCACCAACCAGTCAAGTTGCAGTTTACATCCATGTCTTTCCAAAATGTCATCACTTCCTCATTTTATCCTATTAGACATTTGTGTGAAATTGTCATAATCAGCATATGAATTCTTGAGGATAAAAACATGTTTTGTGAGGTCACAGTGACCTTTGACCACCAAAATCTAATCAGTTCATCCTTGAGTCCAAGTGGACATGAGATATTGCGTTCACGAGAATGGACTTGATGGACATAGGCTACGTACGTACATACGTACGGACGGACAGCCTGAAAACGTAATGCCTCTGTGCCGGCGGCAGCGCCATCCATTCTCTTTCTGCTACAGTACTGTTACTACTTCTCTTCCCAGACATATATAGATCACAGCTGTATGCAACGACTTCACACTCCTTCTCTGTGGGATGTTGAAAGTCATTCTGGGAAATCACTAGTTTCTGTAAAGTTAAACTCCTAAGGTCTGGTCTCTGAATGATATCCAACAGTGTAAAGTAGCAGGCAATGAACTGCACTAAGCATGATAAAGATCACACATGTATATTGTAGCACAAATATGCAAATCTGTATTTCACCATCCCTTCTCCACAGAGGGCCTCTACCCTTCCTTTCATCATGGTGGACCTGTTCCTAAACCGAGTTCTGGTGGAGAACAACTGGGACCAGGACGAGCTCAACACTGAGCGAGAGATCGCCGGGATCCTCGAAAACCGCATCCTGATGTTGTTCTTTGCATCTGCGGAGTGTGACAAGTGCCAGGACTTCCTGCCTGTTCTCAATGACTTCTTCAAGAGACTCAAAGATCCAGCGTACATCGAATACCCCAAACTGCTCACACTCGTCTACGTCAGGTGTCTATCTTTTTTCTTCTCTTTATCTCTTTGATGCACACGTGTGATTGCATGAACTCACATTCGCACTCTTATTTATCATTCATAACATTTCCATTTCCATCTCCTCTCTCCAGCTTGGACAAATCGGAAAAGCAGCAGGAGAGAGTCCTCAAAGAGCTGCACAAAAAGGTCCTGTTTTTGGCCTTTGAGGATCCTTACAGGAAGTGGGTGAAGAGAGAAAATATATGTTCTTGTAAATATTTTTGTATGTTTAACCTGTTTGAGTGTTTGTTTCTTAAGTCAAACTATGACATTTCATTACAACTGATTTGAATAGTGTGCATTGCTGTACCAGTGTGTGTGTGTGTGTTTTTTTCTGTCTGTCAGAGAACTGCAGGCCATGTTTAAGGTGAAGGACGTACCAACAGTTGTGGTCCTTCGTCCTGACGGCTCCGTCCTCTCTCCGAACGCTGTGATGGACATCTGTCGCTCCGGTTCCGACTGTTTCCGAGACTGGCAGGAATCAGCAGAGCTCGTCGAGAGGAGCTTCATGCTCAACGAGGAGTTTGACAACCTGAACATGCGAAGTGCCACTGACCCCGTGAGGAGACTCAAGTACAAGACAGAGGACGACAAGAGGAAAAAGAGATGGTGGAACTTATGGGGGAAGGACAAAGATAGAACTGAGGAGGAGGAGGAGGAGAAAGATGGAACGTGGGATATGAAGAGAAAGGAGGGAGATAAAGGAACATGGTGGAGAAGATGAACAGAGAGGTTTAAAAAAACACACATATAAATAAATATTAAAGGCAGAGTCTTTTGTGTTGGTTGTCTTCAAGTCGAGCCTCCTAAATCCTTAATCCTTTGTTACTGATACTGCAGCCTCTTTAAGAGACACTCTGCCTGCAATGACATGTGTAGTTGAATTTAAAAGAAGAGCTCCTCTGTTGTGTTGCCGGAGGTGTTGGCATGTAGAGGCATAACATAACTCACTGCACAGATCACACACAACTTTGAAAGGAATGAAATAAGATGGAGTTGCTCTATTTTAAAGGGAACATTTCATGAAAAACATGTGATGCAACAAGCCATTCAGATTTGGTTCCCCTTTTTATGTCACATGCAGGATCATTAGAATAAATCCCCCACAACTTGAGAACTACCTTTGCAAAGGTGCACCATATTTTTCTCGCTAGCCAATCAGAGCAGACTGGGCTTTTTCAGGAGGGGGGGTCTTAAAGTGACAGGCACTAAAACGGAGCGTTTCAGACACAGGGTGAATACAGGACAGACAGTATGAGAAAAATATTTTTTTCAAAGTTTTTGAACATTAAAGCATGTAAACATGTTGTGAAATAACAAGTATGAACCTGAAAATGAGCATGATATGTCCCCTTTAAGTAATATGCTACTATTACTGTTAGTACTGCTACTGTAACTATTGTAATGGAGACTTTATACTTAATTATTATTATGATTGTTATTATTAGCATTTCCAAAGTCCAGTCTTGTTACTTATAGTAACTAAGTATGATAAGTTAAAGGTGCTCTATATCAGTGGTTCCAAACCTGGGGCCGGGCCCCCCTTAGGGGGGACGCCAAAGATCACAAGTGGTGCTCCAGGATTTGTCTGCTCTGGGGTTGTCGAAATTAGATTTGCTCATGTATAACTAAAATCATAATAACACACTTAATGGATAATTTATACAAAAATCTTTATATAAAACTATTTTAAAATATATATTTTTTGCTACTTAGTAGCAAAACAAAATGAAATATTCTGCTTTAATCCATATTTGTTGGCGTTTAGCCTTTCAAAAACATCCAGACATCCAGACATCCAGTGAATGATAATGTTGCTCTGTGTCTGCTGGATGTGTCCAAAAAAAAAAGTTTGCTAACAGGTGGTGATAATATGTTATGTCTGTGTGTTTTTCAGCTTTCTGTGGAGTTTGTATGCCCCAAAGTGGCCAAAGAAAAAACATTATTGCAGAGTTAGGGGTTAAAAATGTAGGCGCTGGCGCCTGCTGGTGATTAAATATTGAAATCAATATGTTGTCAAGCACTCTGTGTATGTTATTCATTTATAGCATTGTTTTTGCCATGTTAATTATGGCATGTGTCTTGAGCTAATTTTTATTTTGTTATTATATATATTATATATATGTTGTTAAATACGAGTTGTATCTCCAAAAACAATAAAGTCTCTATTCTACTAACACAAACTATGGGTGTCTGTGCTGTGGCTTCATGGCCATATCATGCTGTTCCCTGCAGAGTGGCTCAAACTATCTCCAACCACACCAACCAGATATTCCCCATGGTTCTGCTCTTCCATTAGTTACTGAATAATAAAGGTCTCACTGTGGCTCACTTCATTAAGGCCTTTTTATTTTTTCTCATTCTGTAATTTCTATGCTTTCCGGCTCAGCCTCTACCTTCACACACACCATCAAGGTGAGCACTTCGTGTCTCGTGTCCCTCTGTCACCTTGTCTTTCAATCCCTCCCTTGCAGACAGAGGAGGAGGAGGTGGAGCGCAGACACACAAAGGAAGAGGGAGTGAGCAGCTACAGCCGTCAAGGTGAAGGAGACACAGGCTATGAGTGAACGTGATATAAACTGACAGGCTGGGAACTGATTCAAGCACGACACAGGAGCAGTTGAAAAGAAGAAGTATGTTTTGAAAGCTGTTTTCTTTTTGGATTTGCGGCCTCAAGGGGAGATAATATTTGGGAGAGGTAAGCAACTGTGAGGATTATCCGATTTAACAGCAAGCAAGATGAGCTCACATGATTAATGGGAGGTTTGTAATTCTGACTGAGCGGAAACACACCGTCTAATTTAACCATCATACATGATTATCATGCAAGATAAACCTTTGCAAAACTTTTTTCAAATCTGTGTTGTTATGTTTGGCACTGATGCATGCATGTGCAAACCCTCACGTATCTGTTGATTTCCTTTCACGATGTTGTGCTTTTCTGATGAGTTCCCTTTTAAACCAATGCACATATATTGTTTTTCATTACTCCCTGTCCCTTCCCAAGCCTCAGCCCCTACTTCCTGTGACACTCACTCCATCATGGTGGACCTGTTTGTTGACCGGGTCCTGGTGAAGAACAACAAGGACCAGGATGAGCTGGACACAGAACGAGAGATCGTCGTGCGTCTGCAGAACCGCATCCTGATGCTCTTCTTTGCATCTGCTGAGTGTGAGAGCTGCCAGCAGTTTGCTCCCACGCTCAGCGACTTCTACAAACGGCTGACAGATGAATTTTATGTGGACCGCGCTGCTCAGCTGGTTCTCCTGTACATTAGGTACAACACACCCACACAGAGACACATATTAAACCTGCAGTAGGCTTAATGTTTTTGGCATCATTGAGCAAAAATCTCATAAAACCCTTTCAGCATATTGTAATTCAAGTGTTCTGAGAAAACTAGATTTCTGCACCTCCTCATGGCTCTGTTTTCAGGCTTTAAATAATCTAGCCTGGGACGGGAGACTTTGGCCAATCATAGGTCATTTCAGAGAGAGTGTTCCTATTGGCTTTGCTCCAGCTCGTGGGCGGTGCTTGGTATTTCCTCAACTGATCTCAACATGGTCACAAACTTTCTCATTTTACAGCTAAACAGTGCACTACAAGACATTTCTGAAAACATTTGAGGTGAGAAATAGGCAATACAGTAACAGAATATTGATTCATATTTGATCAGCGCTGCCTAGTTTGACCGTTTGATCGGAGCTTGCGAGTGATTGACAGCTGCTCAGAGACGGCAGCTCGGCTCTGATTGCTTGTTTTCCTCTGGTCTGTGAAACGCAGAGGCACATAATTTTTTTCAGATTACCTGTCTCCTTTACTACTGTCGGGATATAGTGACCATTTTATAAACATATATATATCATATAAATATCATATTTGCTCTAACCCACTGCAGCTTTAAGGTGTTGTCAAAACTTGCGATGGACCACATTTATTTCCAAAACTTAATCTAGTCAGCTGCTCAACCCCGTACCCAAACCTAAATCTAAACCTTTCTGTGTGCACATGTTAACATTACATGAGTATAATCGTCGCATTGTATCTCTTGGAAAGGATAAGGAAATATGATCTTCATAGCCTTTCTCTTTCTCAGTTATTGCCTGGTCGTGTATTCCTATTTTTTTGAGAACCAAATGTCCTTATAAGGTAGGAATACACATACAAACATTTGGATAGGTTTTCCGGACTTGGAGTCTATCCATCTATATCTCCCAGCAACGTGATCTTCCCTTTTCTTTCATCTGCCAGTTTGGACCAATCAGAGGAACAGCAAGACAGCTTCCTCAAAGAGCTGCCCAAGCAGTGCCTGTTCCTGGCCTATGAGGACCCCTACAGGAGGTGTGTGGGCTTGGCCACTTAGTTGTGTGCACAACCTGCTGGTGGATGATTGGAATGTAAATATACCTGGCTGTTTAAATCCATTAGCTGTTTGCCCAACGTGTGTGCCAGTGTAAGTGTGTGTGTGTGTATGTGTGTGTGTCCACAGGGAGCTGGAGGCCATGTTTAATGTGGAGGAGCTGCCCACGGTGGTGGTGCTGCGTCCCGACTGCTCCATCCTCATCCCCAACGCGGTGGAGGAGATACTGTGCCTTGGATCAGGCTGCTATCGCAACTGGCAGGAAGCGGCGGAGCTCATCGACAGGAGCTTCCTGATCAGTGAGGACTTTGAGGGGAAGTCCAGGCGCAGCTTGACTGACCCCATGAGAAGACTGAAGTACAAGGTGGAGGATGAGGAGAAGAAGAAAAAGAAGAAGAAAAAGAGCAGAGGGTGGGGTGGAGGTGGAGGTGGAGGGGAAGATGCAGATGTGGATGGGGGAGGGTCGTCGTGGTGATGGAGACCAAGAATAAGACTGTGGGTTTCCCCAAATGTTGCCATGATTAGTACTAAAAAAGCTTTGTGACAAGTTTCTCTACTGATGTAACACACAAACAAAACCCTTTCACAGCTCAGTGTGCAAACATATCTCCCATATAAGAGGGTGTGGATATGCCAGCAACAACAAATAAAAAGCAATGTAAAACTACTGCTAACCAATGCTGACCTCAGCTCAGGATTGTCTGTCTTTAATGTCTCTGAAAGCTGCCAAGTATACAGTCAAGCCAAGGCTAACGGTCTGAGCCAAGTCTTACCATTATGGCTTGTTTTATTACACCCAGGAGATCAGTCCAACCCCCCATTTTCAACGATACAGCTCTCTGTAATGCAATGCAATTTTTTTTTTTTTTTCAACATGATAATTTGTACCATCCAATCAAAACACATCACGCATAATCTGAAATCAATGAATTATTCAGGCACCATTAAAATAATTTTGTTAGTGACTGTTGTGCTTGGAGTGTTTATGAAGTCGGGCTCCACTTTGCGGGCCGCACAAGAAGCAATCAGACCTATTCAACGGCAGTCAAGTGAAATTATAGAGAAAGCGGCTCTTTTTGTCTCTACATAATCAGTGATCTCCTTTGACATGACTCATCCTCTTTAAGGACCGCCTTTCGCACGCTTCCACGCGCACATGTAAACTGCATTAATGATGCTTTTAACTGATCAGTCAGGGTCTAGATAGAGGAAGACTGGAGATTATCTTCTATCCTCTGAGTGGCCTGAGCCTCCTTCACTATATGCTGCCATTACTCCTGAAATGCAAAAAGCAATGGAGTGCTTCTTTTTTGTTGTTGTTGCATTGCAGGAGCGATGAGAGTGATGGCAGGAGCAGATAAACATGATGATGAAACCAGGATGTCATCAGGTGTCATCAAGGTGTGATTGGTGAGGTTGATTGGTAGCTTTGACATGCTTTATAGATGGCGGTGACATGGTGATTTATTTTAAACCGGCAGTGGGCAGAATGTTTTTGGCATCATTGGGCAAAAATTCCACAATAACCTTTCAGCAATGTAATTCAATTGTTTTGATAGATACCTAGACTCATGCACCTCCTCATGGCTCTGTTTTCTAGCCCGTGACAAGAGGCTTTGGCCAATCACGAGTCATTTCAGAGAGAGAGAGAGAGAGAGAGCGTTCCTAGCTATTCATTCAACGGAGGCAGCTGTCTGATTTGCTCCGGCTGGTGGGCGGTGCTTGGTATTTCCTCAACTGATCTCAACATGGCTGCCGGGTCACAAACTTTCTCATTTTACATCAGTTTCAGTACACTACAAGATGTGTCTTAAATTATTTGAGGCAAGAAATTAAGGCATTACAGTATCAGAATATTGATTCATATTTGATCAGCGCTGCCTAGTTTGACCGTTTGATCGGAGTTCGCGAGTGATTGACAGCTGCTCAGAGACGGCAAGGCTTCAGCTCAGCTCTGATTGGTTGTTTTCCTCCGGTCTGTGAAATCTTGCAGATGCCGTTAGGAGCACCGGAGGACACCGGAGGACACAGATGAACATGATTTTTTTTTCAAGATTACCTGTCTCATGCACTACTGTCGGGATAACCGTTTTATAAAAATAACTTTTTTTAAAATCATATTTGCTCCAACAAATACTGCAGCTTTAAACACACAGTGTTTGATGGACAAATACAGGCAACACTTTCCATCAGAGCTGCTGGAAGCAAACCTTCCTATAATGCATATTGGATGTGCAACACAATAGCTCCCCTCTCTTTCGGCATGCTCTTATAGGAGAAACGTCAATGCTAAACCTCTAAATCCGGAGCTGGTCAGACCTGTAAAAAAGACCTAAATAAACATGAGCCTACATGTTATTCCACATTCTTCTCCTTTTGCCTACACAGCAGCTTATATTGTTGCTCACTCAGACAGTAATATAGTCGAAGCCCCTCTCTCTCTCTCTCTCTCTCTCTCTCTCTCTCTCTCTCTCCACCCGCCTCTCTCTCTGCACACGCGCGCACATAAACACACACGTGCGCACACACACACACATGCGCGCTCTCGAGTGCAGAACGCGCAACAAGCGGACCAGCGGATGAGAGAGAGAGAGAGAGAGAGAGAGAAGAAGAAGAAGAGAGAAGGGACGGATGCAAGCAAGGCGAGGCCAGGAGCAGAAAAAAACTGATCTCTCTCTTTGCTTATCCAGCTGTTGTCTTTTATTTTTTATTATTATTATTATTTATCATTTTCTATAAAACGATTCCTGCCTTTTTTTTTTTTTTTTTAAAACAGCCTCTGCTCCATCAACCTCCATCCATCTCCGTCCTGATGTGCTGCTGCTGCTGCGCCTCATCATCACGATTCTTCTTCAAGGATATGCAAAGCGGCTGTCATCATCATCACCATCGCGTCGACGCTTTTTATTTATTTGCCATTAATAAATGCAAGGATGTAAAAAAGCATCATGATCAACAATGACCAAAACGAAACGACGACTGGGTGGCTTCTTCTTTCGGTGATGCTGTAGAAATCATCGACGACGCAGGGGACGCAGAAGAAGAGCAGCTCTGCTCTGTGTGTTTCATTTGCGCGTAATTTTATTGTTTTCGCGATCGTGCGTTTTCATCCATCCATCCATCCATCCATCGGAGGAGGAGGAGGCCCGTATATAGCCCTGTGCACCGTCTCTGGCCATGAAACCCGTGGGAATTATGATACCAACGTGACGCACAGTCACACACACACACAGAGGCACAGCAGGGAAGACATCGAGCCTCTACAGGACAGACAGGACGGAGAGGAGGAGAAGAAGAGGAGGGTGTGAAGAGGTCCAGCACTGATCACAGGAAGAGGAGGACGCCCAGTTGTTGTCGGACATATCGCTGCTAATGACTGCCGTATATCTCCACCATTGAATCTGTTTTTTTTTCATGCATCGGGCAGAGAGGAGCTGGAGACAGGGAGGAGAGTACAGTGGGTGCGTGAGGGATGCGGGAGACGCAGTGAGCGAGGAGGAGGAGGAGGAGGATTGACGGTAAGATATGGATATAGGCTATGAGGATGCACCCCGCCCCTCTTCTCTCTCTCTCTCTCTCTCTCTCTCTCTCTCTCTACCTACCTCTCTCTCTCTCTTCACATGCACATACATGATCAATGCTTGAGAAGACAGCAGAGGTGCTCCTTTGCTGCTGCTGCTGCTGCTGCTATCAAGGGGCCATTTGATCACTGAGGGGACATAATAGGTGTATTATGATGCTGACACACAAATCCTATTTAGTGACAAAAGAGGCAGGATAGGACATACAGATGATGCTCAAGGTTGTACCTGCTCTAAATGCACTTTTCTTTCTGAATGTTTTTAACCTGCAGTAAAAACATGAAGGTTTCTCATGTTCCATTAAGATGATGCAGTCACTTAAAATGCTGCAAGACCAGGAAACGCTCACATGTACTGCACACTTTGTGCTAAATTCTCAAACTCTCTATGACAACACACATTCAGGCATCATCAAACCTGTTCATATTGATCTGTAGATGTGTTCAATCCATTACGAATATCTAACCAACCCCAAGACATTTGGTTCGTGGTCACTTCACATAATAGGGATCTGATGCAGGGCCTCCTCACGCTGCTTGCTGTCTGCCATTAAAAAGCTGGGTCAGTAGTATAGGAGTGTGTGTGTGTGTGTGTGTGTGTGAGGCATGCATGGGTGCTGTGAAATATTTATTCATGGGCACGTGATCAGCCTCCCTTGGTGCCTCAGAGGGAGTGCAAGGGAGAAAGTGGCATAATGACTCAGGGGGGTGTCCCACGCTGGCCCACCAAAGTGAGGGGTGTCTGTCACGAGTGGGCGCTCACACACATGCACACTCCTTCATTGCAGTGTCTGGTGTGCTGCAGTGAAAAGTGGTGTAAACACACACACACACACACACACAAAGAGGGTATAAATGCAAAAGGTTTGGTTTGCTGATTCACCACAGATGGGAACATGAGGAGAAAAAGAGACAGAGAAGGAGGAGGAGAGCGCATGCAGGCCGAGTGAGAGTCCATTATCAATATTTCAGAGAGCGGATGAGAGGACTGGGTCAGTGGAGGAGGCCAGGCAGGAGCGGCGACCGCGAGGAGGAGGAGGAGAGATGCAGAGGAGACGAGGAGATGAATGAGAGAGGAGGAAGGATGGATGGACAGCAGAGGGATGAGAGGAGAAAGAGTAGGGGCTCAGTGGCTGACAGGACTCGTGCTCTTCTGTCAGCCTGAATTTCTTTGTAACCTTGAGTGTATGTGTGTATGTGAAGGTATCGTTGGTGTGGAAATGTTGGTGAACACACATTTTGATAAGGTGCCTCACCTAGTGTGTGTGTGTGTGTGTGTGTGTGTGTGTGTGTGTGTGTGTGTATGTCTGTCGTGCATGTTTAGATGTAGAAAACAGAGGTTTGTTTCCATGTAGGGATCATTTACATCAACCACCGAGGAGAAAAAAAAGCAAATTGATTTGCTTAAACCACTCAGACACACTCACATGCACACACACAGACACACACAAACACAATTAGGGTGGATTTGACTTGTAAAACGCACCATATTTGTCTCTTTTCTGTTCAGACCACCTCACTCAAGGTTCCTATCATGTCTCTTTGCATCAGTCAGACGCTCTGAGTCAGTCTCCCTGCCTGTGCTGTGAGCGTGTACACAGGCCTGTTCAGAGATGGGGGCGGATATATCGGCGTTATATTAACATCGTGATGTATGGGATTAGACATCAGCTTGGAATTCATTCATTACAATATTGCAATTCATATTCTATTAGCGATCAAGCCAAAAAAATAATTGGCTGATTATCCGACAATGAATGTTTTGTCTATGAAAAGAAAAAAATAAAGAGTGACAAACATGTTTGCTAGAGCTCAAGGTGACGTCAAATTGGTTGTCTTGTTCAATGAAAAACCTTCATCATATGTGACAAAAGAAAATCATACTGTATGTCAAAGAAAAGCAGCAATTTGAGACGCAGCAGCCAGCCAGTGAATCTTTTGGCCTTTTTTTTGCTTTAAAGATTATTGAATCGAGTAATCACTCATCAAAATAGCTGCAAATTGATTTTCCGTCAGTCGACCAATTGCTGTAATTTTGCTGTAGGGCTTGTAGTTGTGTTTTCCTGGGATTGATGGCAGCATTACAGAGATTATCACACTGCTGTAGTGGAGGAAAATGAACAGTGATGACCATCATATCCACATTTTGTTATTCTTTCTCAAAATCTTGTGTGTAAATGTCTCTAATAGCACAAATAATCATGTTTTTTAAAACATTATATTACTAAATGATGACATTATTTGTTCAGATAAGTAAGGGGATTTCTACTAACCAAAGACTCTCAACAGGTACAGAGGTTTTACCATATACGTGATAAAATAACCACACAGGAATGTCTGCTATTGGTCAAACAACGGTGGTTTAAAACTACCACATATATTTAAGAGTTATCTCCCATCTTGTGAACGTTACGGCAAAATCTCTGACGGGAGACACATTCCCGTCATCTCACGGTATATGATCCTATAGCCCAAATGTATTGACCAGCTCTATCTTGTTCTGCCGTCCTGCTAACAAAAGCTACTGCTGGATGCACTCGGCTCTGCTCCGTCACGCCTCCGTCAATGATTTCAGACAGTAAGCAGAAGCATTTTTTTGTAGCCGTGACTTTTAGTCACACTCCAAGATCACAATCCTGTTCTCTGTCTTGGTGACATGTCGAAACAGCTCATATTATAGTAACAGGTTATGCTGACACACAAATCATATTTAGTGACAAAAGAGGCAGGACAGGACATACAGTACAACAGATGATGCTCAAGGTTGTACCTGCTCTAAATGCACTTTTCTGAATGTTAACCTGCAGTGAAAACATGAAGGTTTCTCATGTTCCATTAAGATGATGCAGTCACTTAAAATGCTGCAAGACCAGGAAACGCTCACATGTACTGCACACGCCTCTTTTTGTGCTAAATTCTCAAACTCTCCATGACAACACACATTCAGGCAGCATCAACCTGTTCATATCAACTCTAGATGTATTCAATCCATTATGAATATTTAACCAACCCCCAAGACATTTGGTTCATGGTCGCTTCACATATTGGAATTTACATTCTCCAGGAACTAAAACATCTTTTTGACCTTTACTGCAGCGTCACCCTGCTGTCTTATTGTGAAAGCTATGAGCAGTGTGCGGAGGGTTAATCACAGTATAACATAGTGTGCTATTTTAAAAGGATGAATCACAGTTTTTCAAATGTGTCTTATGGTACCACCCCATGGCTATACTGTATGTACATTAACAGAGTCATTAATAGCTGTAATTGTTCCTCCTGTGTAGAGGTGGGCCACATGGATAACATTCACAGAGTATGTAATTTTATATATTGATATATTATGTGATATAGTGCCTTTTCTGTAAAAATCTTTTGAGAAACTGCTCATGGATAAAATAAGCAGACAAAAATCTACTTTCAGTTAGTCCAATATTTCCATAAAGCAGTTCTGCTCTTTGATTTGTAGTGTTGCCCAATAGACTAATACACTTAGAGAAATAAATCTCTTACAAGCCCTATTCCTGTTCATACTGGCCATGACAAGATCCCGCCTAAGTAGTAACTCCAGTTTAAGAGATGGGAAACAGAATACAGTCCTCGTTCTGTGTAAAAATGTAAAGTAGCAAAGCCAGTATGAGGCTGCAGCAGGTAATTTTGCACATAAAAATACAACCTTTTGGAAGATACTCATTTAATTGGTCTAACTGATAAAGTGAGGTTTCTGGTGGCTGGTTCTAGTTAACGAGCCTCTGCATCGGTACACCAGTTACAGCATGAGAACTGTCTATGTAAGAGACGGTTCATTCAGCACCATCACAACTGGAGCAAACACTGTCTCTACTGCTAGCTGCAGTAGCTGGAGGCATTTAGCTATAACACAGAACTTATTAATAATAATATTAATAATAATGAATAAGCCATTTACGAATATATATATATATATATATATATATATATATATAGGTAAATGGCTTATATTTACCTATATATATATATATATAGGTATATATATATATATATATAGGTAAATGGCTTATTCGGGTCCAGGATGGGACCTTACTTACTGGGAATGAAAAAGATATAATAATAAATGATTCTAGGCCATATCGCCTCTTCTGGTTTCCATCATACTTTCATACTTTGGCCTGCATGATCGTGAAACATGAATTAAATCACATTCTATATGGTGAAAATTAAATTTCTAATAATAATTTGTTTTGTCTATTAAATGTCAGAAATAGCAAAAAATGCCTGTTATAATTTCCAGCGGCATCTTCAGATTACAGATCACATTGGAGAAGCTGAAACTAGCAAATATTGACCATTTTTGCTTAAAGAAAATGATAATTATTTGATTATCAAAGTAGTTGCTGATTTTTTTTTTTTTGTCAATTCACTTGGAAAATCAGATTTTTCTGAGAGCTCTGATATATTAGCTGGTGGAGAAATTCCTTGACCCCTGTGCAGTTTGCATACAGGTCTGCTAGAGGTGTGGAGCATGCTACTATTACACTACTAGATTTTCTGTATCGCCACCTAGAGGGGACAAAATCTCACGCTAGATTGTTATTTATAAATTTATCCTCAGCTTTTAACACCACCCAGCCACATTTATTAGCAGAAAAGTTAATCAATCTTTTTAACTGGATTTGAATCTAGTTGGCTGGATACTGGACTTCTTGACTGATAGGTCCCAGTGTGTCCAGGCTGCTGTCTCTCTCCACTACTATACATTCTGTGTACTAATGACTGTCGCAGCAACCATAGAAACAGACACATTATCAAATTTGCGGACAATTCTGTGATCATAAGTCTTCTTGAATGGGAGGAGCATCGGCATGGACCTGTGGTTGATTCTTCCTCCAATTACATGTGTCAAAAACTAAAGACATGTTTTTTAGAAAGACTTCTCCTAATCCTGTACTAACCACCATCAAAGGAGCTGGTATCGTGTTGGTGGATAGTTTTAAATACTCGGGCATCGTACTTGATATCAAATTGTGTTTTGAATCCCATGCCATCCCATTTTTTAGGAAAATGTGTTCCTTTAATGTCTTCTCCGAGATGTTGACCTCTATTTATAAAAGTTTTATTGAATCAATGCTCGGTATTGTTGCTTGGTATGGGGACTTGACTTTGGCCAACAAAAACGGGCTCGGAAGCTTCATCAAAGTCAGAGTTCCAAGTTCCCACTCGGAAATTTTAAATTGTAAGCCCCCAGAAGTCAGATTTCCGACTGGGAAATTCGGACGAATCTCACCAACCACAACCTCAAAATCCAGGATTGCTGCTCTGTGCATCAACAGTAGAAAAGCTGTAGTAAACACTGTTTATTAGTACTTCTGTCTTATTTGTGTGTCATTAAATTAGTTGTACGCACAGTACTGTCCAACTTCTATCTGTGGACATGTTGCTATGGTGTTTGTATGCGCAAAATACCGGCGTAATGCGTTGTTATCATCTGGTATTGCTAATAATGGCTAACATGGCTGGAGCAAACCCCATTAAGCTTTCTGACTTGTTGTACTGGAACACAGTCAACTCGGGTGTGACGTCATTGCCAGCTCCGACCTCTGATTTCCCAGCTAAATGGAACATATGTCCTGTTGTTTGTTGTTGCTGTCCATCAGTGCTAGGGTTTTGTGTGTTTTGTACTGTACGTAACCTGGCTGCAAACAAATTTCCCAAAAAAGATACTTTGAACTTTGATATTAGGCTTGGTAGTTAATAATACGGAGGGCCAAAGTCCACCGTTCAATGTAATTAAAGCAAGATTTAATGTATATGGTGTTATATTGCACAGTATCTTAATCCTCACACAACTACCTCTGTAATTTTTATTTTTAATCTTTTAATTTAAAGAAAATAATGTGTATATTTTATAAATTTTTACTAAAGAGTTTATTGTGTATATTATTTGTTGTTTATATATATTGTTTTGGACCCAAATGTTTAATCTTTTTGTTAAATCTCTAAGTCTTAATGACATGAATGCTTGGAAGTCATGGGATATTTTCCTTTTTCTCTTTCAACATACATATCGGTGAGTATTGTCTAAAGACAGACTTAAAAAAAAAAAACTGTAAACCTATCCTTTAAGGTCACTCTATAGTCACTACATAGTTTGTTTTTCCCTGCGTGTGGGCTGATCTTAAACTCGACAGCAACAGATTTAAACTATTCTGCTTCATACTGTAATGAGGTGATCCGATAAAAACAAACCAGTGATAAATGACCAAACACTCCTGAAATTCTCATATACCCAGAAAGTGCTTATGGGGCACTAAGACACGATGTGCTTTTAACTCAGGAAGCAAGTGCTGAGGGCAGGATTACGATCTTGATAAATATGTGAGGAAACTTATCAATGTTTAATCAGCCTCCCTGCACTCTTTAGAAGAGACTCAATTCTTTAGGTGAAAGAAAATCAAATGTCTTCTCACGCAAAACCGATGTAGCTACACACATTTGGAATAGTATGGGAAGCCAGGGATGGTTTTTGTCCTCCTTGGCCTTCCATACTTTAAATGTCATTATCTATCTTTAGCATCACAGATATGAATTCTTATAGTAGAGGACTACATGTGAAAACTGATGGCTAACATCATAAACAGAAACAGTGGATGACTTTGAAAATGACATTTAAAACATGATCTGGATATATCTGCAAGCAATTTACTCTCATTTCCCGAATCCCTAACGCTCTCGGGAGTGTCCAACAAGCAGTGCAGGTCGTAATGCTCTGAACTTGGCTCTGAGCGTGGCCTGTGTTTCCTGCCTGCAACAAGCGAATGATTGACAGAGGGCGACACCTCCATTCCCCAGAGTCACGCATCGACCAGACAAACATACAGGCTCTAAAACCCTGTAAGTGGCTTTGACTGCGGTGAGTAGGCCTCAGCCTTCTGGGAGCTGTAGAGGTCAATGGTCTGAAACAGGCTCGCAGTCACAGAGGGCACCGTAGCGTGTTTTAAAATCCTCTCTTAAGCCTCAAATATTATCGACAGCGACGAGAAAATTCTCGACACTGTTGCTATTAAAAAAGTATTTCAGCCAATAAAGCTTTTTTGCTCTCGCTGTGCTGTCAGAAGTCTAATCTCTCTGTCTCTCCCCCATCTCTTGATTGCTCTCTCTCTCTCCATCACACACACACACACACACACACACACACACACACATCCATTCTTCCATTAGGAACACTACAAGGCTGTTTTGTCACTTTGTGCTTCATAGCGATCTGCCCTCAGGCGCTGATAGCTCTCTGACCAAAGGAGGGGGGAGGTTACTCTCTCTTTCTCTCTGTTGATTTTATGGCATCCACCTCCAACAGTGTGAACCTTTGTACCTGCCATGATCTCACATCAGTTTGAATGATTTCCAACAGGCTGACTTTAATGTCTTTCAGGTATCATTTGCTTCCCACAGCAGTGAGTCATTCAATTTTCTTTCTTATTTATTGCTTAATTTCTGGAGGAGCCAAACCACACAGGATTCGTTTGGCAGACTCCTGTTTGACATCTCTGCCATTTAGCGCCGCAAGTAAAGATTATTTTCCTTATTAATTACCTGTAGATTATTTTTTGATTAACTTGTTAAAGTTAATGGTGCTGTTGATAACATTGATAACAGTCAGCCACTAGATGTCGGATTCTCCCTCATTGCTTTTACTTCACAACAAGTCGTTGCCAGGCACTTACCGTCAATCTCAGCCATTTATCAGTTTTTTCCACACTAACTGACGACCCAGAGATACCACGTGATACCAACGTCGTTTTACTATTGGCTCACAAGCCTTGTTAGAAGTGGAAACCAAACGTCAGAGATCTTCTACAGAGATAAACAAAACATTAATTTTGGACCTGCCAAAATCTTTAAAATGATTAATTCACAATCATAATAATTATTTTTTTAGGAAAAGACATACTTTTATTCGGCACCTTTCTAAAGGCTCTGTTGATGCGTTATTATTATTATTATTTTTTAAATATTCATCTACATAAGAATGTTATCAATAAGACTTTTGATTTTATTCTAAAAAAATGTCAGAAAACAGTGAAAATACTACAATTCCCCTATAGTCAGATTGCTGGTTTTGTCTGTCCAACAGTTCAAAACCCAAAGCAGCAAATTCTCACATTTGAGAAGCTGGAACCAGCAAAAAATGTATAACTATTTTTTTCTTCATGAATTACTTAATCCCCTAAAGCCAAAAATGGTTCAAACCCACATGACTATTTTAAATTCTAGTAGACATCCCAAAGTTTCCAAAGATACCAAATACGTCTGGCTGAACTTTGCATAAAATGATTCACAAGACATGTAGAATATTCACATTTGATTAAAGTCTTGAGTTTGAATTGTTTGAATATTTCGCTTCAATAGAAAGTTGGAACAAGCTGTTACGGACAGATGGGAATAAGGTGATTTTAATAACATTAAAGCTACTTGACAGGTTTTAAAATGGGAACGCTGTAATCAAAATAGTTGCTTATACTGTACATTTTCTGTTGCTATTGAGTCCCTATTAACACTGTGAGATACATGCAGATAAAAGCAGTCTTTCTGTGTATACTGTACATGTGTGCATGGTTGTGTGTATGTATGCAGTACTCACACTCACACTCACTTAGAGACTGCTGCTCCTCCAAGTAGGCCGGCCGGTGGCCCGGGGCTGGATTTTGGTTGCAGGCAGGGAGCATGGTGCTGCGAACAGGGGGACTGGGTGTGTGGCTTTGTCAAGGCCCATCAGTGTCCTTGCTCTACTTACTCTGCATCAACACTTAAGGGTGTGTGTGTGTGTGTGCATGTGTGTGTGTGAGAGAGAGAGAGAGCAATGGGGGTTGCAAGCAAAAGAACATGCTGCCATAAGGGTTTTGGATGAGATGAGACGTATTGTGTGTGTGTGTGTGTGTGTGTGTGTGTGTGCGTGTGTGTGTGTGTGCATGTGCTGAAAAACGGAAAGGTTCTCATTCTGGTGAGTCTTTTATGTACTATGTTTAGTGTGTGTGTGTGTGTGTGTGTGTGTCTACATGTGTGTGTATCACAGTGGTCCTGAGGCCTTTATTACAGTCTTGTTGGTTCAGTGGACTTAAAGAAGGCAGAGGTCTCTCTCTTCTCTTTCTAGTGTGTGTGTGTGTGTGTGTGTCTGTGTGTGTGTGTGTGTGTGTGTGTGTGTGTGTGCATGTGTTTGTGTGCGTGTGTTAACGTGTGCCCCTGTACAAGCACACGTCTCTGAATGCATGTTGGACATTTACTGAGGAGTGACCTAAATCTGTCTGCCGTCATTACCTAACAAGAAGACGGAGAGAAAAACGAGTCACAAACAAACACGCAAGCACACATATGTAGCTGTACACACACACACATGCACACCACTTGCACACTGACACATACACACACACACACACACTTTGGAGAGACCGTCATGCTGGATACTGTGCACACACTGCAGCGGGCAGATTGGAATGCTAAGCAGGCAAAAAAAAAAAAATAATAATAAATGTGATGCCGTGCATGATGCAGTTCAGCCTCCATCCTCCCTTCTGTCCAGGGCCAAGAGTTCAGTCTATTAGGGAGTCACATTACTGTTGTTCTCTTGTATCTCGTCCGCCTGCCTGCGTCCCGTATGTTCCCTCGTAAAACTCCACAGCGCAGCATCACCCTCTGATCACCTGCGCCCTCAGTCAGCTGTTTACCTCGTTACCCCTGCTGGGGAAGAGATCGCCTGCACGACATCATTTATTTAGGATTACTGAAAAGTGGCCTAAGCTGAGCCCAGCCCTCTGCCTGCCCGTGTGTGTGTGTGTGTGTATGTGTGTGTGTGTTTGTGCGCGTGTGTGTGTGTGAGGATAGAAAGATTAAGACTCTTTTATGGGTCAGTGGCCACTGTTGCTCCGAGCTAATTACGGACTTAAAACACGTACTCACATGCGTGTGCTTTCACTCACAAACACGCACGGATACACACACACCCAGCACATCTCTCTCTCTCTCTCTCTCTCTCTCTCTCTCTCTCTCAGACTGCACTGTGCTATCACCATGGTAACAGCAGATGGAGGGACTTTTCGCTGCACCGAATGCTCAATTGTTATCTATTTCTCTCTCTCCTTTCTGTCTATCTCTCTATTATTCTGTCCCCCTCCCACCCTGCTGTGTTTTCTCACGTGCACTCTTTCACTGTCAGTGTGTTTCATAGACCATCCTACACACACACACACACACACACACTGATCACACAAGGAGAGGGTGCACTTCCTCAATCTCACACTTCCACTGCTTCCTCCCCAGGCTCTCCTAACGCGGCTGGTGGTGTGACGCCCTAACTCTTCCTGCCCAGCATGGCTGTGTCACTGTGGTTCCTGGGGGTGTGTGTGCTCACTCTGGCTCACATCGCCCCCTCCAGCCAAGGTAAGCATCACGGCGCCGAGGTAGTATCACGTCTAAAGGTGTAGATCCTGGCACAGCAATCAGCAGGATGATTCACAAAAAATATATATATATATTGAAAAAGGAAGCAATGGATGATGCCAGTGCTACGTAGATTTGCGTGACTCAAATATAAGTCATTGTTTTGCAAAGTGGGCAAAGTCATCGTGAAAAGTGGAACTCAGCCCACTGCCTCTACAGAAAGGCAAAGTCATCTTGTGACCTACATAAACAAAAGCTTACCAAAACATTTGAAGTGTGCAGCTTGCCAAGGGGAGCTGCTTCAGAAGCCGCCTGCCTGTCGCTCCTAGTTAATAAACAATCAGTCATTCAGCACCACGGACAGTTACAGTACACCAGTAGCATACTGATCACACCGACGTGTTCCCTTTAAGTGTGGGTTTAATCCTGAAGCATGCAAACATCTTTTCATGTGTACATGATACTCAACATGATGTGAACAACCGGATTAAGGTAATCATAATGGGATTTTCTACAATAAACATGGTTTACACGAATTAATATGGCAGTCAGGTGAGTTTACACACAGAGAGATGTGGCAAAGTGAGCCTTTCAAAGGAAATAAAATAAAATAATAAAACCTTGTTCTCGTCAGTTTGTTGTTTACCAAGCATCTGACAACCAGTAGTGTAAGCTTTATCCTCCCCACTGAATTAAAACACAAGATATTGTGATGCACCCACGCATCACATCACATGCAGGTGTTACAGTGGAGGTGCAGTGTGATTTATGTCAACCGTCACACTCTGTTTGCATCTGGGAATTCTTCCAGTGTAAACTTACACACATGTCTGCATTTTAAAGATTTAATTGAATCACACATGAGGTGTTAACAGTGCAGGAATGTGTGTTAACTATGTTATCAGCATGTTTAGATTGAGTTAATCATAGTATTGTGTTTAAATAGAAAGATAGAGATAGATAGATAGTTAGATGGATGGATAGATAGATAGATAGATAGTAACTTTATTGATCCCGAGGGAAATTCAAGTTTCCAGCATCACAGCTCCATAGTGCAAAACATGTTAGTAAAAAGGCAGTAAAAAAGTTAGTAGTGCAAAGTACAAAGTACAAAAAAATATAGCAGATATAAAAATACAAGGAGATTAAGAAAACTGTTAAAAATGAATATAGTGCAGGGTAACTCCAGTAGTTTAGTCTATGAAAGTGCACTATGTGCATTATTATTATTATTTATTATTTATTATTATAAATTACATTTTTTGTAATGAATTATAAGTTATTAGAGTGTGTATCAACGTACATACAAGGGACTAAAAGTCAATATATCTCAGCCTCTGCTGCTTCAAATGTGACCATTTGTTTAGCCATGCTACACTACTGTAGTGGTGTGGCTCTGTGGATGGCAAAGTCGGTCCACCAGTTTGGTCCAGACTGGAACTTATAACAACTTTTAGATGGATTGCCGCTGACTCAAGTGACAACATGAGGTTGATATTTGTGGTTTTCAGTGAGATGTCTCAACAACTGTTGCTATGAAATTTGGTAAATTTGAGGCTTGGCATCAGCATGTTAGCATTGTAATTGTAATTGTTCAGGTTCAGGTTCAGATTCAGGTTCAGGTGACTTTATTTGTACCCGTAGGTAGTTTGTTTTGCAGCAAAAATAGAGGATGGCATCCGTATTGACAATAAGGTAGAGCACAGACAAGAGACAGACATACCTAAAACATGACAAAGAGTACTCGGAGGCTTTCTGGGATCAGGACCCAGCAAAAAGAAGAAGGCCACAAGAACAATATAAAAAAAACACTGAAATATCAGGACAAAAAAGACACAATAAAATGAGAAAAGGGATAAACTTTCCATAAATATGTGCAAAAGCTGCTAGAACTTATTTAAATGAACAATTGCAGCTGGAACAAAGCTGTTCCTGTAGCGCTTTGTTCTACATCTTGGGACACTAAACCTCCGACCAGATAGGAGAAGTTAGCCTGCTGATGTTAGTTTTTAGCTCAAAGTCCACCTCGTGCCTCCCCCAAAATAATGCAAGACTAAATTGCTACACTGATATTTAACTCTTCATACGCTGCTGCTACAAATCACATTATTCCTGACTTTTTGGAAAATTCTTTTTATTCCTTTTTTTTCCCAAACATAGCATAACAAACATAACAAAACATAACACCGGTGCCATAATACAAAAAAAAATAATTATATCTTACATTTAACATTTAATATGTATATACATAAATACACACATACACATCGCCTCTCACTCCCACACAAAGACAGCTCCAGCCTTCTTCCCACCCCTAGAGGTAAAGTTACAGTAAAAATAACATAAAAATAATTTGTAAAATAATTTAATTAGTTAGTTATAATTAAAAATAATAAGTACTACAGTAGTATAGTTCATGGTAGTAAGATAGAAACCTTAAATAAAGACATTAATTAATTAAATAAATAAATGTAGAGAAAAAAAAGAAAAAAGAACAGCACGTAGAAAATAATAATTAATAATAATAAGTAATAAGTAATTAAGTTAATAAATACCCTAGAAAGGTTAAGAAGATTCTATATATGTGATCCATGGATCCCATATCCTATAGAAAAGCTGTGGGCTACCTCTTATAGCATAGGTTATTTTTTCCTGACTTTATACAAAGAGACAACCAGATTAATTTGCTGTCTAAGTAAGTCAACTGGATTCTCCAGATCATTGCAGTCTGAAGACAAAGTAAATGCTAATTGTTCTTAAGAGAAATCTTTTTTCTTTCTTCTTCTCCTCATCTAATCCCTACCTCCACCTCCACCTCCAACCCCTCATGAGCAGCTATGTCCCGGGCCGCCATGCCGTTCGGGCTGCTGCGCAGGGAGCTGGCGTGCGAGGGTTACCCAATAGAGCTGCGCTGCCCAGGAAGTGACGTGGTTATGGTGGAGACCGCCAACTATGGACGCACCGATGACAAGATCTGTGACGCAGACCCCTTCCAGATGGAGAATACACAGTGTTACCTCCCTGACGCACTCAAGATTATGGCCCAGAGGTGTGTATGTGCTGGGTTTGCTGACTGTGTTTGTGTAAGAGCTTAAATCATCCAGCAAAGACACAAATTGGAGTGTCATTTCTTGTGCTATTTGAGTATGTGCAAACATTTTGGAAGCAGTTAAAACCAATCAATGAGAACATCTACTGTTTTGTACATACGGTATCTGTGCACTGCTATACAACATGCGTGTGAAATCATGTCAGAAGGAAACGTTAGACAAAGACCAATACTTGTGTTGTGCAGTAATCTCTCCAGCTGAGTCTGAGTGCCTGGCTGCACCATTAGCTGTGTACTCAGCAGTGTTTTCCTAGAAGAACTGATCAATATTCAGCGAGAGGGAGAGGGAGAGTAGACAAATGGAGTGTCCTTTGCTTCCCCTTTCCTGTCTGTTAATCACTCTCCCTCCCTTCATTGTTTTCTCTTTCTTTCATCCCTTTCACTCAACCATCCATCCATCCATCCATCTGCTGTCCTCCAGGTGTAACAACAGGACTCAGTGTGTGGTGGTCGCAGGGGTCGACGTTTTCCCAGACCCCTGTCCTGGAACATACAAATATCTGGAGATCCAGTATGAGTGTGTCCCTTACAGTAAGTATGCATTTATATAAACACACATAAACACACACACAAACATGTTTACACTCAAATAATGTGCATGTGCACGCAAAAACACATAGATTTAATCTATTTTTGTCGAGCTATATTGTAGGTTTATGGTGCTTTTTTTTTGTTCTTATAACCTCTGATGTCGACTGTGTCCCTAAGAGAGATTGATGAATAGAAAAGATTTTTTTTCTCAGGGAGTGTGTGTGTGTTTGAAATACAAGATGAAATTTGAATGGAGGAAAGTACAGAGAGGGTTAAACTGTATAGGACATTTGCATAGTGTATGTCTTCTGTATGTGTGTGCGTGTGTGTGTGTGTGGGTGTTAGCGCGAGTGTCACGTATGCACTTGCGCGTGCATGCGTGTGTGTTTTCTTTTTCAGATTCACGCCACGGGAGTTGCTCTCTTTTCTCCACAGGAGCCTGATTGAGGGAAGGAGAGATCAGGGGAGGTGGAGGGAGGGGAAAGGGGGAGGATGGGGCGGGAAGGGAAGGGAAGGGAGGTGGAGAGCGAAGGGGGTGGGGGGGTGGGGAGGGGAGGAGTACGCTGGCTCTCTTTAGTGCTTCTTCTTTCTTTTATGTGAACTATAAAGTTTGTGGCGAGAATGAGTTCCAAAATCTTTATCTGTGCAATTCTTTCTTTTTCTATCTTTTTTTCTTTCTTTCTTGCTTGCTTTCTTGCTTTTCTTTACTTCCCTTCTTTCACCCTCTGACTTCTCTTTCTTTCTCTCCCTCTTTTTTTTCCTATGCTTGAGTAGAAGTGGACCAAAAAGGTAAAGACAAAACATTGTAGCATCTTGATCTCTTACCCCCGACCCCCCCTCTTTTCTCTCCTTCTCTTCCTCTCTCCTACCATCTCTCTCTCTTCCTCCTACCCTAGGACGTTGTTTCGTAGTCATGCTGGATGTTGCCCCCTTTTTTCATTTCCTACTCGGTTATTTCCCCTCCCCCCCCATTTTATCCATCTCTTGTTGTTGACACCCGTCCTTTTATCCAATTTTATCCAGGTTCTGCACCTATAGTCTCTCTTCTTCTTCTTTTCTCTCTTTCTTTCCTCTCTCCAGTTCCTCTTCTTCCTCTCTCGCTCCTGGTCGATCTCTCTGTCTCTTATTTCTCCTTCTCGGTCTCTCTGCACACACAAACATAAACACAACTGCTCACACAAACATGAACATAATCTTCGTCTTACCTTTTCTCTCTTTCGCTCTATTTCCTGTTCACGCACAAGCACCTTTCTTTCTTTCTTTCTTTCTTTCTTTAATTCCTTCCAGTCATTCCTTCCTACTTGTCTGATCATCCTCTTCATGCTTATTTTCCCTTTTCTTCCCTTATAGGAAGAGCCCCTTATTTATCTTCATAGGAAAAATAAGACCAAATGTGTGTGATTGTATATCCTTCTGGATGTGTGCTTACCAAGCACTGCTTCTGTGTGTGAGTGTGTGTGCATGCCTATTTGCATGCCAGTGTGAGACTGTACAGTATACATATGTGTTCATACAGTTATTGACATGTGGGTGGACCAATCGTTGTGCTCGGCGTAAACTAACCTGCCCTCTCATTCACTTCAAGGCAAAATTTAGCCCCGCTTTCTGCGTCCCTGATTCTACCTCACACTCTTTTTCACTCTTTTTGCACTAACCCACATACACACACACACACACATACACACACACACAAATACACTCACACACCTTTCATTGCAGTGTCCCTGTTGTATTACTCACCACACACACGCTAACAGTGTGTGATTTTCAACACTTTTACGTCTCTTCTGTTGCTTGCCTCTCGAGATCAGCACAGGTGTTTTAAATCCCTCTCTCTCTTTTTCTCCTCATTCTTTTTTCTTCTTGCTGCATCAACTGCATCTAATTCAATCCATTTTTCACGCATCGATCCATTTTCTCCCCGCACCTGCCTCCACTATCTTTCCACTCTTTTCTCTTCCTCACTTCCCTCCCCGCTCTTCTTCTCCCCGCCTCCCTCTTCCTCTCTTTTTCTCACATCCTGCTGTCTTCCCCTCCTAATTCCCGTCTTCCAGTTTTCGTGTGTCCCGGCTCACTGCTCAGCATCCAGACGGCCTCCTCTTTCCTGGAGGCAGAGCATCAGTCGGGAGCGTGGTGTAAGGACCCGCTGCAGGCTGGCGACAGGCTGTACGTCATGCCGTGGACGCCATATAGGACAGAGGTGCTGTATGAGTACGCCACCTGGGACGACTACCGCCAGAACAGAGTCACCACCACCTACAAGTGAGTAATGTCTGTGTGCACACTATGTGTTGCTGAAGATGTGATCTTGGGCTCTGGACACCTATGATTGGCAAATCTATAGATTAAACAATTAATCAATTCATGAATTCACTAAGAAAAGTTAGTTTAGACTAATATCACATCCAGTTCAATCAATTAACTCTCTTTTCCTAATCTGTAATACAAATTACATCCTAATATAAATAATAGGGCTGTCAATCGATTAAAATATTTAATTGCATGATTATCCATTGTTAATCGCGATTAATTGCAAATGAATCACACATTTATCTGTTCAAAATGTACCTTAAAGGGAGATTTATCAAGTATTTAATACTCTTATCAACATGGGAGTGAACAAATATGCTGCTTTATGCAAATGTATGTATATATTTAGTATTGGAAATCAATTAACAACACAAAACGATAACAAATATTGTCCAGAAACCCTCACAGGTACTGCATTTAGCATAAACAATATGCTCAGATCATAACATGACAAACTGCAAACCCAACAGGCAACAACAGCTGTCAGTGTGTCAGTGTGCTGACTTGACTATGACTTGCCCCAAACTGCATGTGATTATCATAAAGTGGGCATGTCTGTAAAGGGGAGACTCGTGGGTACCCATAGAACCCATTTTCATTCAAACATCTTGAGGTCAGAGGTCAAGGGACCCCTTAGAAAATAGCCATGCCAGTTCGTCCTCGCCAAAATTTAGCGTAAGTTTGGAGCGTTATTTAGCCTCATTCGCCACAAGCTAGTATGACATTGGTACCAAAGGATTTCTTAGGTTTTCTAGTTTCATATGATGCCAGTATCTTCACTCTAGCTTTAAAACTGAGCCCGCTACAACCTAAAAATTGTGTGTTAATGCGTTAAAGAAATTAGTGGCGTTAAAACAACACGTTATAATCGTGTTAACTTTGACAGCCCTAATAAATAGTGTAATTTGCATATACACTTCATATTTTTCATAATTCTCTGTCCCAGGTTGCCTAGCCGCGTGGATGGCACAGGCTTTGTGGTGTATGACGGCGCCGTGTTTTACAACAAGGAGAGAACGCGCAACCTGGTCAAATATGACCTGCGGACACGCATCAAGAGCGGCGAGGCGGTGGTGGTCAACGCCAACTACCACGACACCTCGCCATACCGCTGGGGAGGGAAGTCAGACATTGATCTGGCGGTGGACGAGAACGGCCTGTGGGTGATCTACTCTACTGAAGCCAATAATGGACGCATCGTGGTCAGCCAGGTACAGGAGTAGGAAGGAAAACACATCGATGATTGGAGGGAGAAAAGAAAGAAGGGTTTTTATTACCGAGTTCTCTCATCATGTCTTTTTTTCTCTTGCAGGTGAACCCGTACACCCTGCGCTTCGAGGGTACGTGGGCCACCGGCTTTGACAAGCGCGGGGCGAGCAACGCCTTCATGGCCTGTGGCGTGCTCTACGCCGTGCGCTCCGTCTTCCAGGATGATGAGGGGCAGGCGGACGGCCGAGTCGGCAGCGACATGGTGGTTTATGCCTACGACACCAGCCGCGGACAGGAGCTGCCCGTTCAAATACCATTCCCCAACCCTTACCAGTACATCTCCTCCATAGACTACAACCCCAGAGACAACCAGCTGTATGTGTGGAATAACTACTACGTGCTGAGATACCCGCTACAGTTTACACCGCCACCGCCCACTAAAGGTTTGTGGAACAAGTGCACCTGTTTATCTGGACATGCTGATGAAACTATAGAATCAACAATGCTTCCATCCCTCCAGGTCCCCTCTCCTCTCTGATGACGACCGTCCGCTCCTACACCGCCACTGTCGCGTTGACCCCAGTGCGGCCGTCGGCCTCTCACCCCATTGGCGTCATCAACCGAGGACCCTTTGACCAGCGGCCGATCACAGCCATGGTCCCTCTGACCCCACGTCCACCTCTGCGTGTCCCCTTGGCTCCCGGGGGCCCCGGTCAGGTGGGCAGATGTGAGGGCCGGGTGGCACGAGGCGTCTCGTGGCCGTACACGCTGAAGGGAGAGACGGTGGAGAGGCCCTGCCCGAAAGGGTCACTGGGTAGGTGTGGCATGCCAGTCTGTGTGTTGAGTTGTGTATGTGTGTGTGCATGTGTGTGTCTGTATCTCGTTTCCCTTTGAAATATAGTCGCATGTCCCCTCTTTGAACTTGCCCTCAGATGAGAGAGAGAAGAACACAGAGGTTGTAGTGTCAAGAGAAGCTGGGTTCGTCAACTCTTCCTCTCGCTGTGCAGCTGTCTTCCTCAGCCCAGCACTCCCTCTGAGCAAAAGCTGTTATGCAGATTATGTAGATAAGCCTGTGGTGCATTTTCATCCAATCATGTTGAATGGTTTCGGACATGGTTTCAGCACGGAGCTTATGTTTTCACCGGGGAATAATCTAATATCACTGTAAATCATGTGTAGTGGGTGTGGCTGTTGTCTTACGAATACGTTTAGTTTTCAGACCTGATGTGTAACAGACGCTCTTGTCCTATTTTTAATGAAATACCTACGCAAAGCAGCAAAAAAAAAACATTTCTGCTGCTTTATTGAGCGTTTTAGCCTCTTTTAGTTCATTGTTTTGCTTTTTTTACGGTGCATTTACTGGATCAGTCTCAAAGTTAGTCACTTGCTGGTGAAGACAGTCAAGCAAGCTAATTAGCCAACAACCCAGGTGTTTTAGTCAAGAGAAAGGAGAGTGGATATTGTACTTACATTCATGAGGTGGACACAAACACGACTCCAAATGAATGCTAATGTTGCTTCTTGCTGGATGTGTAAATAGGCGGGTTTTTTGCTCACACTTAACTTGGAAAGC
The DNA here is from genome assembly GCA_916701655.1 of Sebastiscus albofasciatus. Lineage (NCBI taxonomy): Eukaryota > Metazoa > Chordata > Actinopteri > Perciformes > Sebastidae > Sebastiscus > Sebastiscus albofasciatus. The sequence goes on along the minus strand of CAKAOI010030135.1, from coordinate 49,953 downwards.
AAAGAATCCAAGTCAAGAGTTTTTCATCCTACACACCCGTCACTAAGGCTTTATGGTGCGCATGAACTGTTTTAAACTTACTAACATTTTAGCCACAGCTTCATAAAATGATAGTACGTGTTTATTTATTTTTATTTTTTCTTTCTTACCATATTATGGAGTCCTTCTTCACACAAGCGGCCAAAACAGCAACACCAGAAACTAAAACAAAACCATTAGTATCCATTACTGGACTTTTTCCCGGTTTACAGTTTAATTCATGAATATATTCAAATAAACTCATATTTTATTGACAGCCTTGTCTTTCATTAATTATGGATGAAATCCATATTTAATAAGTGACAGTTACAGAAACAAATGTTGTAAGTGTTTTTGGGCTGCATATAAGTGTAAAAAAGCATGTGCAAGGAGAAACAGAAGTGACAAACCCCCTCAGGTCCTGTAAAAACATGAGCTGTCCTTTCTCTGCAGGTATAGCTTCATATCAGTGCATGCAGTCTCCAGTGGGCTGGAGCTCCAGAGGGCCTGACCTTTCCAACTGCACCTCTCCCTGGGTCAGCCAAATTGCACAGAAGGTTAGTTACACACACACACATACACACACACACGCACACACACACACACACACACACACACATACACTGTACAAATGCCCTAAAGCCAGTCAGCAAGCAGTTCTCTCTTAAATGTCAAAATGTTTGACATTACAAACACCCCCGCCTCACTCCAGATTAAGAGCGGCGAGAACGCGGCCAACATCGCTGGGGAGTTGGCCGGCCAGACCCGGGGACGGATCTACGCCGGTGATGTCAGCATGTCCGTGAAGCTAATTGAACAGCTATTGGACATCCTGGACTCCCAGCTCCAAGCCTTGAGACCAGCCAATAAAGAGTCAGCAGCACGCAATTACAACAAGGTAAATTGTTCCTGTTGTCAGTGCAGAAGTGTACTTGACCTTTCCTGGAAATGAGAGCGGAAATGTCAGTGATGATGATTCTAACAATAGATGTTTTTCTTCTTTTCAGCTGCAGAAGAGGGAACGCACATGCAGAGCTTATGTTCAGGTAAGATCGACAGACAGATAGACAGAGAGATGGATAATCAGTAATAGGAATAAAACACTCTGTCTTTCTCTCCGGCAGGCGGTCGTTCAGACAGTTGATAACCTGTTGAGTCCTGAGGCTCTGGTGTCCTGGGCGGATATGAGCAGTGTTGACCAGTCCCGCTCAGCATCACTGCTGTTAGACGCTGTAGAGAAAGGAGCATTTCTATTGGCTAATAATCTCTATGAAGGCCACTTCAGTGACAGGGCGCCAAATGTTGGTACGTGGCCTCTCTCTTTCTTCGTTTTGCCTTACACGTTGTGGAAATTACCAGTTCGCCTAAGCTGTTGTGTACGCCTGTTCCTGTGTGTGTACAGATCTGGAGGTGTACGTACTAAATACAGAGGCAGACATACAGGACCTGATGTTCCCTCACTCCTACGACAGCGACAGCATCTTGCAGATATCAGCATTGGCTCTGCAACAGTACAGCAACAACGGTCAGTGACACGCGCCAAGACTAATCAACATTTTATACAGTGACAGCTCAGTGTTATAAAGTATATTGCCTGAGTTGGTAGGTGGGACAAGTAACAGGCTGTGAAAGTACATTTTGTCCACATATAAAAAATGCAAACATTATAAAATGTAAGATGAATGTGCTCTTCACTGCGTCCCTCTCTCCTCTGCAGGCCAGGTGAAGCTGGTCCTCTCTCTCTATAAGAACCTGGGCTCCTTCCTGACCACCCAGAACTCGACTTTGCGCCTCGGATTGGGGCTGGGCCAGGGATCGGAGGCCAGACGCAGCAGCCTGGTGGTCAACTCCCATGTCATCTCTGCTTCTGTGAACAGAGGATCCAACAGAGTGTACCTCTCCGAGCCGGTGATCTTCACCCTCAGGCACCTGCAGGTCTGTTTGGAAATCTGCTTAGCTCAAAATTAAATGTTCTGAATGAGCAAATTCCTTTTGTGCAGAATCTGGTCACTAAGTATTAGGGTTTGGTGATAATGAAATTCCCCTACTGACGATATTGCTTTAAGAAAACAATACCTACGATATACCTCTATAATATCTATGGACACATACATTAATACCCGTAAGTGGCCACAATGTATTGACAGTTAGCGCTATTTTACACAAGGACATGCTGAGAACCATAAATCAGATCAATCAGCTGGTGACTAGTAACTGCCTTTGTACAGTCTCGCCACTGTTTATATTTTGTACCTTTGATTGAGGGCTGATTGCTCACCGTGGGAGGAGTTTTGGTCCGGCTGCTCTTTGTGGAGGGAGTCGTGGCAGACTATTAAATCCCAACATTTCCTGATTTCGCTGCTTCAAAATAAAAGCTTTTAAATAACAAAATAACAGGGGATTTTTATTGTGAAGAATATAGGAACTGAAATGTGTTTATCACCGTTTTACAGCCCCTCCTTTGAGTAGCGGGTTGTAATGGAGACTTAAATCCCTGCCGTGCTGGGCTGACATGCCGAGTCATGTATGGAAAAATCCTACTATACACAGAAACTTGGCTTGTGTCTTGAGGAGTTGTAACATTTATTCACCGACAGCCTGAACTGTACGCACACTTCACAGCTAGTTATTAGTTACGGCTGACTTCCTCTCACTGTCACACACACACTCCCTCCCTCGCTCTCTCTCTCTCTTGACTGCAAAAACCGACACTCGCTAACGTTAAGCACACAACCTACACACTGAGTTATTTCTTAAAGGAGTTTGCTACTTGTATAACACATTTTAGTTTAAAAAATATCTTAAAAATACATAATTCCCCGATGCTTTGCCCCGGTGAGGAGTCATCTCAGGCCCGCCGGGCTTGCAATATACTGGCAGAATCCCTGCATTCAACATAATTTAATATCATTCTGTTATCGTGGACACGTGAGGACCATTATCGTGGCCAATCAATATCGTGTCTAACGATAATCTCATTATCTCGCCCAAGCGTACTAAGTATCTTTTATACTGTTGGCACTAATACGTGTTTTGATGTCTGCTTGTCTCCACAGCAGGAGAACCACTTTGGCGCCAACTGCTCCTTCTGGAACGGTACAGGGGTTTCTGGGAGTGGCAGGTGGTCTACACAGGGCTGCCGCCTCTTACACACCAACAACACACACACGACCTGCGCCTGCAACCACCTGTCCAGCTACGCCGTCCTCATGACGTATCAGCAACCTGCTGTAAGTAACACACACCACAAACACGTGGCACGTTAAGTTCAGCTTCACGGTACATAGAAGCAAAATGTAGGTATCTCACTAACCGGACCCCACTACGAGTCTTAAGTATGTTTAATTTTACAAATATTGAGCCAATATTCACACAGCATTGAAAACAGTCGTGCACAAGTTTTTTACCCTCTGTGCATTTAGCATTTGTGCGAATGTATGAATGACCTGTGTTGCACATTATTACTTCCATTTCTTTTTAGTCGGCCAGGTGCCAGACCTTAACTTCATAAATGCAGCTCCATCCTCGACTAACAAAGGCTTTCTGACTCCACCTTTATGCACCCATTTGCTGCAGCACAGTTGGACTTCACCCCCACCGTGCTTGCCAAAATGTTGTTTAAAAATCATGCACAGAGGGGGTGATAATTGTGGGTTGTAACTGTAAGAGAGAGAGAGAGAGAGTGATAAATGCTGCAGGCTATTTCGTCCTGCCATGAAATTGAATTAAGTGTTTCTCTGCAAGATGTTCTCTTTGTTGGGTGTGATTTTATTCATTTGAATAGATGTTATGTAACACATGGTGACACAACCATGAGGCAAAGACACGCAAGCATTTCACACCACACCATAAAATACATCCACATTATGCTCACAAACCTGCATCTGCGATCCGTGCATGAAGTATAATTCATCTGCAGTTGTTCACGGTATATAATGAAAAATGTCAGTTTAGGGTTATTTCCTAATTTCATTGTCCTACTTGTGCTGATACAAACGTATGTTGACGTGTATGAGCTCGTTCTTCGATAGCCGATGCTGCCTGTTAGAATCCCCGAGCGGTCACGGAGGAAATGAGGATCAGTCCACAACTGGATAGCATTCAGCATAGAAGCATTTTATTTCTTTTTACCATACCCGTCACACATGCTGCCTCCACCTTGGTATTCCCCCCAAATGGACTTAAATTCCCCAGCCCTTTATACTCCCTTCAATTGGCACATACCATTTCCTATGTCCAAAACCACACACAAATATACAATAATATACACATATATGTACATAAAACCATTCCCCAAATATAAAGCCCCTTAATAAATATATACACACACCTAAATATCTTAATTAAATATCAGTAAATATTACCCTTGAATAAATACATTAAAAACAGTCCTGCCGAACTCCCCTCTACCCACTTCCCACTGGTTTCTCCCTCCCGGAGAACTATTAATAGGGGCGCGGGTCCCCGGGGATCTCTTTCACCCGCACACCTTGGGAAACGGAAACACATATGAAATATATCAACAATAAACAACTTATTTAATAAATACCTGCGTGTGTTCATTTAACAACATGTATCATTAAGTGTGTTCAATAATCTATTATGTATGGTAATTATAGTAACACATACTATAATTACTTCCAGTAACGGCGAGCCGTCGTTACACTGCCTAAACCCTGTTAACGCTTTGCTTGTGTTACTGTCGCATTGAATGAAGACGTGCAATGCAATTCAGCGCAACAAAGCGTCAGCTTGTTCCATTATCCAACTTGTACAATGGAAATTGGTAGTGGTTAGAAGGTTAGTTAAGGTTAGACATTGACCTTGAATAGTTAAGGTTATGCATTGACCTTGAATGGTTAAGGTTAGGCATCGACCTCAAATAGTCAAGGTTAGGATAGGTCGTCGGGCAACGAGTCTCGCAAGAGTTTTTGCAAATTTTAGTAGATCTCAGATCAGATTTTGCAATTTGCAGTTTCCCTTCTCGACACACCCATGGAAATTGAGCAAGGAAGTCGAGAGCCGCAAACAGAGACAGCTTGCATCGAAGTAAAAGTTGCGTGTTTTGAAACGTGCATGTTGCATCGTCCAATTTAAGGAGAGCTAAACTAAACTTTTACACACTTTGGAGATGAAACCGACAGCTAGCTTGATCGCTGCTTATTGTACACAGTCTGAGCCGATGCTGCAGTCATAAAGGAAGTCAAACTTTTATGTGTTTGTGGTCTTGTTGTATGCATGGAATTGTATGTAATTGCACGTTCTTTACGGCTGTATGCTCAAGGCAGTCACCCCAGAAAGCCAGTCATCATATCATCAAGACGGTCAGTTTGCATAAAAGCAATTATGCTGTGAAGTGAATTTCTTTATTAAACGGGAACATCACACAACAGTGAATATTGCCTGGTCATTACTCGTTGAGCGTGTCAAGAACACAGTCTTCTCCTTCACATAGCGCAGTCGCTACAGTATCTGTCATGCTTTTGTGTTGATGTCAGCCAATTTTCCAGCATGACACTGCATCTTTGATCAATTAATTTGCAAAAAATGCATTAATGGAATTAATTAAAAGACATAATAATTTTATATTATATGCGTTAATATACATTTGCATCAGCACAAGTAGGACAATTAGGAAATACCCCTTATTTGACATTTTTCATTATACAACGTGAACAACTGCAGATGAATTATACTCCATGCACGGACTATCTGCACCTGTTCCTACATTCATACAGGTACTCTTTATGACCAGATAAAAAATGTTTTTTTAATCTCTTTATCAGTTCGGGGCCGGTGTAGAAGAGCTTCTCGTCTACGTGGTTTCCTGGGTTGGCATCTCTGTAGCGCTGGTGTGTTTGGCCACATGCCTTACCACCCTGTGCTGCCAGGGGGCACCCTGGCACACCGACCACAGCACCATCCACTGCAACCTGTGGGCCAACCTGCTCATCACTGAACTGCTCTTCCTTGTCGGTGCCAACAAGACGCAATACACAGTGAGTGCTCAAGCCATTACTGTTGTATTTCAAAGCATTTTGTTTAAGGTAGCTTTTTGTGAAAGATTTCCTCCTTCTCTCTATCTGAATGTGCAGGTCGTGTGCTCCATCATTGCTGGCCTGCTGCACTTCTCGCTGCTCTCAGTGTTTTGCTGGTTGTGTCTGGAGGGGGTGGAACTGTACTTGCTGCAGCGGGAGGTATTCGAGGGACGTAACTCCAGGAGGAAGTATTTCTACCTGTGTGGCTACTCTATTCCTGGGCTGGTGGTGGCCGTATCCGCAGCCATAGACTTCAGAGGCTACGGCTCAAAAACTGCGTATGTTGACTAATGTGTGTTTGTGTCAAAGGTCAAAGGTCAACTTTATTATCCCACAAGGGGAAATTCATGTGGTCATATACAAGTCTCATAAAAACAACATATACAATGTGTAAAATAAAATTGTGTGTGTGTGTGTGTGTGTGTGTGTGAGCACGTTTTTGGGGATGGAAACAGTTGCTTTTCTACATCTGAATATTCTTATGTCAGCTCCCAGACTGACTTTGTTGTCTTTGAGGTTCTTATTTTACTGTGATTTGCTTGTGTGTTTCTATGTGTGTGTGTGTGCGTAGATGCTGGCTTCGAACAGACAACTACTTCATCTGGAGTTTCCTCGGACCTGTTGGTGTCGTCATTACGGTGAGAGTTCATGCCCTCATACCAACCTTTTCATACATTTTCATGTATTTTTAATCATCGGTGTGTCATAACATCATGTTGAGTCATTATTAATGCTGTTTGTTCTTTTTTGGCCTCAGCTGAACCTGGTTGTCCTGGTGATGACCTTACACAAGATGCACAGCACTGCTGCTTTGAAGCCCGACTCCAGTCGCCATGACAACCTGAGGTAAGAGTCTCATGCTGATCTGTTGTGGGTGATTATGTGAGGAGATCATTTTGTTTCAGTAGCTTTGGCTCCAATCACAGTAATTTGAAAAGAAAAAACAAACTTTACTTATGTTTTTCCTACCTTGCTGCTCAATGTTTATTTGTAATATTATTATTCATTTTACTGTTTAATTATATCATTTTAACCTGATTAAACCAGATGTAAAAATGGAACACATACTACAAAAATTAGTTTGGAAATGAATGTTTCTTGAGCTGGAGTCAGTCTGTTATGCATGAATGAGTTATTCCATTTAGATATTTGTAGTTAACTAAGATATTTAAGACTAATCCTAGCTAAGATAGGGCCGCTCTGTAAATGTAGATCACATGAAACAGATGTAATATGGTAAAGCTCTAACATTTTGTTAACACAACAACATTTTGAATAGTTTCAAGTCAAACAAATGCACTATACGTAGTAGTCTTGACAGCAGCATGAACTATATACTCTATGTATTCTTTGTATTTAGTTTGAGTAAGTAAAGGTCAAACCTTAGCTAAGCTGTTTAAATGACGTCAGAAGGCTCCTTTATTTGAAGTTTCTAATTTAAGCTCAGGGGAGCTTGAGGATGGTGGCACCCTTAATAGAAGGGGATGTGTGCAAGCTCTCTATGCACTCTACTCTTACAACAACTGGCTCTAGAAAGGTCCATTCACGTTTTCGCGTTGGCCACTGTAGCAGTCCTACACACTTGTCACACAGGAAAAATAGGAAAAATAATAAATATATACATATATTTGTATAAAGCAGCATATTTGCCCACTCCCATGTTGATAAAAGTATTAAATATTTGACAAATCTCCCTTTAAGGTACATTTTCTAACAGATTTAGGTGTGTGAACTCTTGTTGAAATCACTAGTGATTAATAAATATATTATTTCCAGGGCGTGGGCGGTGGGCTCCCTGACGCTGCTCTTCCTGCAGAGCGTCACCTGGTCCTCAGGCCTGATGTTCCTGTGTGCTCCGTCTCTCCTCCTGGCTTACCTCTTCTCCTCCCTCAACACCGCCCAGGGCCTCCTCATCACCATACTGCACTGCACCCTCGCCAGGAAGGTCGGTCTCTGTGTTCATGTGTCATTATGTAACTGCGGGACTCCGTCTGTAACCTCAACATTTACATGTTTAAATATTCCTTGTAGGGTCAGAAGGATTATGGCCGATGTCTGCGCCTCTCGCAGTGCTGCGCCACATCCTCTTCCAGCTCCCCGGACTCGGTGAAGGGGGCTGCCCTACGGTCCAACAGCCGCTACACCAGCAGCCAGAGTCGGAGAGCTACTGCCAACAGACAGGTACATTACAATACACTGTACCTCTAAGTCTCTAGCTCTTTGTCTCTCTCGCTGTGCATGAGTCAGTTTGACCTTGTATGAAATATTTCTGCTCCAGAGTCGTATCAGGAGGATGTGGAACGACACAGTTCGCAGACAGACGGAATCCTCTTTCATCGCTGCAGACGTTAACAACACACCTACTCTTAACCGAGGTAAAGATTTTCTTCTTTTAAAGGTCAGTGTTGCCTCCTCTGTTGTTCAAGAACGTTATATTTATTTTGCTCCCTCTCTCCTCAGCTGCGTTGGGGAACCACTTCCTGACTAATCCAGTGTTGCAGACTCATGCTGGAGCCTCTCCTTATGACACGATGCTGGCCCAGGGTTACAACCAACCCTTCACCTCCACAGGTACATTTCATCACAACGTTTCTGGGATTCTTCCCAATTTTGAGTCTACGTTCTCTACAGAGCTTACGTATCTCTCCCTCTTCATGTTGGTATCTTTTACTGTCCTTTTACTCACTCACAGTACCTTGCAAAACTCTTATTATGCCACATTGAAAAAATACATATGTAGGTCCGCTCCCTTCAGTTAATTAATTAAAAGGTACACAGCATCAACTGTCAAGGAAATTTAATGTGTTCAATTCTGACACATCTTTTGACAATTTTCCATAACTCCTCTTTGTCTGCTTGTTTTTGTTTTGCTTGTTGAATAGAGCCCAAACTATACTGGATTTTTGAGGCCAATACTGATATCTATTTTGGAGAGTTTTAAAAATCCTATAACGATATATTCAGATATATTTAAGTTTTTTTTAGGGCTGTCAAAGTTAATGCGATAATATAAAACGCAAATTTGTTTTTAACGCCACTAACGCATTAACGCAACTTGCGATTTTTAGGTTATAGCGGGCTCAGTTTTAAAGCTAGAGTGAAGATACTGGTATCATATGAAACTAGAAAAACCTCAGGAATCCATTGGTACCAACCATGTTACACTAGCTTCTCGCAAAGGAGGCTAAATAACACTCCAATATCAGGCGACCAATTTATTGCTTGGGCTCAAGTTCCTGAATCTCCCTGAGTGGCCTAAGACTTTTGCCCAGTACAGTTTATAATTTTCCTGTTTCTGAAGTGTTTTTGTGTTATACCTGTGTTATGTTCTGTTTTAAGTTTTTGACCTTGAAATGTTTGTCTTTTAAATGTTTTTTGACGCTCTCCCTCTCTGTCTCTCTGTCTTAACGTGGACCAGTAGGAACCTTCAGAAACAAGCAGAGTATGAGCTCTCCTTTGTTGTGCTCACTCGAATCATTGAGCGCCACTTCCCTCTGCAATTCATAAACTCCCTGTGCAACATTTGCACACAGTAAATATTCATAGACCATGAAGACATAACATACATCTCTCTCATGTGGCTACATAACCGAACATTTCATCAAAGAATATTGTTGTATATCTTGGTAAAGCCACACCCTCAGTAGGCACATGAACTCTGCTCATTCATTCGTATGTTCATTCATGTAAATCTCTTCAAGTAAATCTTTATGGTCTCACTGTTCGGTAATTGTCATTTTCCTGTTTCTTTCAACAGAGGGTGGTGTGTCCCAGAGCCAGGAGTCCTGTGGGTTGGACAGTGTGTGTCTCAATGGAGGCTACACCCCCAACACCTTCACCCTGCACGGTCTGGGAACCACACCCGGGTCCCGAGCTGGCGTGGTGGGCAGCACTGACCTTCTGCGGGAGGGAGGAGTCGGGATAGGAAGGGATGACATCTCCCCAGCCCTCCTCACCCCCCACGGGGCCACGGACCTGGGCAACGATGCTGGAATGCGTCGCAACCTGTCTGATGCGGCGGCGCTGGAAAAGATGATCATCTCGGAGCTGGTGCAGAGCAACCTGAGGCCCTCGGTCGCCATGCCTGTTCCTCCTGAGCGCTACGGAAGCCTGGCGAGGCCTCACCACCTTGAAAGGGCGGCTCTCACGCACACCGCCACTTTGACTCGACACGCGCAGCCACCCCAAGAGGGCTGGGCTGCCACCATGCAGCCAAACACACGGCACAACGCACAAGAGGGCTGGGCGCATACGCGGCACCACACACAAGACGCCGAGACGCATTCCACGACACGTGGGCAGGATCACGTCACGACGCCACGCTTACAAGACGGCTGGTCACACTCGCGAGTTTCTGGAGACTCTGAGACCCGTGAGCTGCTTAAAGATGGGGACAGGTCGTTGCAAGGCACTCTGAGTCGCCGCGGGCTCCAGGACAGGCAGCAGGCGCGCCCCCCCGATGTTCAGGCACGGCCCTACTCCACCCTCAGCCGCACACCTGGCACTCTGTCCCGCCACCGCGGCGCAGTGGAGCCGAGCGGAGTGACAGACAGAGACAGAGAGAGGGACAGAGAGAGAGACAGGGAGCGTTACCGGGACAGGCCCCTCCCGCCTCCTCCTCCCCCTCCCCCACAGGAGTCTGAGCCCCTGTACAAGGCTCTGGAAGAGCCGCTGCTGATGAAACAGAGGGAAGCAGGCGTAGAGACATGGAGAGGCGGCCAGGACCGAGAGAAGGACGAGACATTTCTCTTAAACAGAGACGAAATGATGGACGAGTGGAGGGCAGGAACCGAGAGAGGGAGGGACGAGTCTTTTACCTCTCAGACGAGAGATGGAGAGATGGACGAATGGAGAGCTGGAATGGAGAGAGGGAGGGAGGAGTCTCATCTGCTGGAGAAGAGAGGTGGAAGGATGGAGGTGTGGCAGGGCGAGACAGACCAGCAAGAGGCTTTCATAACGCAGAAGAAAGATTTTGGGATTGACGGATGGAGAGGTGGGATGGACAGAGAGAAAGACGAATCCTTGTTTTTAAAGGACAGAGATGGATGGAGGGCAGGGATTGAACGAGAGAATGAGAAACAGAAGGATAGAGCGCTGGATGTGTGGAGAGGAGGGATGGATATAGACAGGGAGGAATCTTTCCTGTTCGAGAGCAAAGACGGCGGTCTCGACGGGAGGAAAAGAGGGAAAGAAAGAGGGTCTCTCCGGTACCACGGCGAACGAGAGGATTCTGACAGCTTCACTCTGCCTTTGACCCCTGACCTTGACCTTGACACTGACTCCTCACCTATCTACGCCCGAGACTCAAACCCCTCCCCGCTCTACCCCGGAGACCGCCGCTCGCCTCCGCTCAGCATCTTCCCTCGAAGCTCTCCCCCGACGAATATCTTCGCTCCTCGAGACACCAACTCGCCTCCAAACAATCTCTACTCCCGCCACTCCCCCCAGGTGTACAGCCGAAGCAGCTCCCCTCCTCGCTTCTACACCCGCACCTCCCCTCCGACCCTCTCGTACCCGGACAGCAGCCCTGAAGGTCTAGAGGAGGTCAGCCCAACTGGCCAGCCCCAGCGGCCCGCCCTGGAGCTGCCCTACAGCCTGGGGCGACCCCCGCTCGGCCCGAGGCCCAATCACCTGCAGACCTTCTACCAGCCGCCGCCGCTGGCATCCAATGGAGAGGCAGTGTACACAGCGGAGCCAACCTCGGAGGGAGACGACGGACAGATGCAGCGGGTGACGAGCCTGTGACTAGGGCGGTGGTGATCGGGGCATAGAAACCAGGGACGAGGAGGAAGACGGTGATGACAACAAAGGATGACGACGGAAATGATGATGACAAAGAATAATGCCGATGGCCGATGAAGGTAGTGATGATGACAACGATGGCTCCTCCCTGCTTCTATCTCCCGATCACCACGAGACTTCCCCCCCTTTTCATGTTTTGTTACTTTTCTACGACTGTGATCCATTTATAACTCTTCCTCCTCCACTTCCTCTCCTTATCCCGTCTTTCCTGAAACCCTGCTGTGTCTTCCCGTCTCATTGGTGCTTATCCTTATTGGCCCATCGTCTCAGTTTCTATTGGTTCGTCGGCTGGGTGTCGCCCTTCCCTGTAGCAAGCAAACAGTGTGTCAAAGAAGCACTTGTGTGTTGCCAAAAAATCCTTTCAAAGAACATGTGCATGACTTTATAGTGGCTTTACAAGGCTACATACTGTAGGAGGAAAGTGCTGAAGTGTGTGTGAGCGCGTGTGCAAGTGCGTGTGTAGCTTGATGAGCATGCGTGTGTGTAAGGATGAGTGCGTGTGAGTGCGTGTATATACATCATTCTTGTATAATTAATGTATCACAGTGAAGCATTTTATCAATATCAACTGGGGGGCCTCTTACACACATCCCCTCCTACTGATTTTGAACTCTTGACCAATCCCATTTCACATCAAGACCAAAACCTCCCCCCCGCCCCTGCCCCTAACCTCCACCCGCCACAAACTGTTGGTGATGGAACTCGTTGCCGTGGAGTTTGTCATAGCAACAGAACTCTTGACTCCGGAGCCAGAGATCATATGAAACCTCAGAACTTTTCTGCAACCCCCTGAGATCCTTGTACATACCGACCTCAAGTGTTCTGATTGTCTTGTATTGCTATTGAAGTTCAAGTAAACATGTGAAATAAATGTTACTGTCTTTCTCTTTGTGTGGATGTACAGAGAGAGAGGGAGGGTTTCACAAAAAGGAAGGAGGACGAGAGACTGTTGATGCACATAAAGAAGAGACTGAGTTAGACGGATAACAAAATATATATATATTGTTACAGAACAGTGGTTGAATGTAACTTAAGTACATCTACTCAGATACTGTACTTTACATACTTGTACTTTACTTCCATTTTCTGCTACATTATATTTCTACTCCACAACACTTCAGAGGGAAATATTGGACTTCTTATTTCACTACATTTATCTGCCAATTACTTTGTAGATTAAGATTTTATATACTAAACAACATATGATGATTTTAAAATATTTTAAATTATGATGCATTGTTACAGATTAAACAAGCCAACAGTATATAAAGTAAAATTAGCTCCACCTCAACCAGCTACAACATTGAAATGCTTCTCACGCATCAGTACTAATAATCGTACCAATAGTTACTCTGACATTGGGCTGCTCAATGAGTACTTATACTTTTGATACATATTTTGCTGATAATACTATTATTTAAGTGCAATTTTGAACGCAGGACAGAGTATCTTCAAACTGTGGTGTTACTACTTGTATTTTAGTAAAGGATCTTCCACCACTGGTGGCAGAGGAAAAGGAGTTTTATCATCTGTCGACACAGAACAGACATTTTAGGAATTATTAATATTAGGGCTAATAAATTATTAGGAGTTGAACTGCAGTTGTGTGGACTCTACTTTTGTTCATCACAAAAATTATATCTTAAAAAATTGAATTTCCGCTGCTGTGAAACGCCAAAGCGGTTTGCTTTCTTGAGCGATTTACTTAAAAGTCTAATGTGTAGGATTTCTGGGGATCTATTGGCAGAAATGGAATATAATATTCATACATATGTTTACATTTGCGGGTACAAGCGGCCGAAATGGGTTTCCTCAGGAGGGTGGCTGGCGTCTTCCTTAGAGATAGGGTAAGAAACTCAGTCATCCGTGAGGGACTTGGAGTAGAGCCGTTGCTCCTTTGCATCGAAAGGAGCCGGTTGAGGTGGTTCGAGCATCTAGTAAGGATGCCCCCTGGGCGCCTCCCTTGGGAGGTGTTCCAGGCACGACCAGCTGGGAGGAGACCTCGGGGAAGACCCAGGACTAGGTGGAGAGATTATATCTTCACTCTGGCCTGGGAACGCCTCGGGATCCCCCAGTCAGAGCTGGTTAATGTGGCCCGGGAAAGGGAAATTTGGGGTCCCCTGCTGGAGCTGTTGCCCCCGCGACCCGAATCCGGATAAGCGGTTGAAGATGGATGGGTTGAAGATGGATGGATGTTTACATTAGTGTATAATCACCTGAAACTAAGTATTGTTGTTACCTTAGAATGAGCCATTTATATCTACATAAAGAGCAGGTCCTCCTCACGGAGTCCGCTTTGTTGCTCCGCCATGTTTCTAGTAGCCCAGGTCGGACAAACCAAACACTGACTCTAGAGAGAGCCTTTTGCATTTTTTACGTTATTTGAAGGCCACCGTGGTTCTGCGACATGCTAGTGAAAGGGAGGGGTGAGCGGAGGGATATTTAGTTGGCAACCTTGCCGCTAGATGCCACTAAATCCTACACACTGGTCCATTAAAGCTGCACAAATATCTTTATCTTTATATGAAAAGTCAAATAATTATGTGAGATGTTAAAGTGACAAAACCCAGGGATAATTATCACCTGATAATGTAGTAAGCTTGCCGCGGTAGTCGGTTTTACACGGTGTTCGAGCATACACCGATTACATTATGTGCCCACCGCCCCCACCGTCGTTTTGCTTTTTTTTATAGAAATAAAACTTATTTAGTTCATTTCTGCATATCAGCGTCGTGTTATCAATACTTAATCGGACGACGGACGCTACAAACTGAAAGTAAAAGGTTCTGCTCCGTACAGAGTCTCAGCTCAGAGTAGCAGGAGTCAGATTTCACACACATGGGACGAGAGAGAGTTGGCAGACAAGACGATGGCGGAGGATTTTGGTGTCAAAGTGAAAAGCAAAAGCACAAAATTGGCAACATTTGGGATTTAAACCCAATGCTATAAGGGAACCATAACGTTAATGAGGCAATCGCGGTGCGGAGGACGGAGCGATCACAGCTGGTGTGCGAAACATGTGGCCACGCAGCGAAAGCTCTACCGGAGAGGCCAGATACACAGCCACCCAACGTTAAAGATCAAAGTAAGTGCTCTACAGATATTCTTTTCTTGTAAAATGTCCGGTGTAGTCGGTAACACCGGTGTTGTCACAAGTTTATTAATCGGTGAGGACTGACATCCCTATTGTGTAGTCCCCTTTAGCATCTTTCAGCTAAATGTTTTGGTTTTACAGCCCACAACTTAACTGTTCTGGCTCAGTCAAACCGCTCACATCAACCTCATCTAACGCAGCAGCAGGCAGCTGTTTTCAGGAAATTAGCGCTGATAAACCGAGTGCACGTTACCTGCCCAGCACCAAATGGCAGACATGTAACGTTAGCGACTAGCTTGTGAACATAGTGGAGCATTTAGCAGCTAAGGAGCCAAATATTTTTCTTAGGTGGTTGGTGGAGACCAAAAACAGAGCTAAATATTGGACTTTGTCAGATGGCCAAAAACACTCCTCCAAATGAATGCTGTGTCTCATTCGCAAATAGGCAACTGTTTGCTAACATGTTTGCCATATTAACTTCATAAGGTGATAATATTTCAATGTTGTTTTAAAAGCTTCTTGCTTTGCCCAAAAGTGTCCAAATAACTCAATTAACTTCGGGATGTACAGTAATCATCTTTTGAAAGATTATACAACATCTAGATAGGTTATTCACAAAATGTGTATGCAGTGTTAGTAATTGGAAGAATGCCACTCAAAGAGACGATGATTTAAAAAAAATCACATTTTTCTTTAATGATCTGTGTGCTCTTGGAGTGTTAAGTAGTCTATCAACATACATTAGCATTATAAAAAACAAACATGGATTATATCTTTTGTGTAGACATTCTCATAGTCCTTCTCTCCTTTTTAAACTACACAACGCACTGAAGGACGGACACATCCTACCACATCTAAATGGTACAACACATTAAGAAAATGAGTTGCTTTCTCGCTATTTGTGCTTTCCTTCAACACCATTACATTCACCGGGTTTATGTAAAAAAACAAAACAGCTACAGTACAACATATATTACATGTTTGTATAAAATATATTACACCCTACGTACCAAATTATTACAAAGTGGTCATTAATAATACTAACACGGAAATCAAAAAGTGCTTTTACAGGATCATTCGAGTTGTACAAAATCTGTATATATTTACAAGTGACGTATGAAGTGGTAGTGGTTGCTGTGTGTTCAGGATTCAGTCGTCTCATCTCACAGGTACGTATGACATGTGAAGGTCAGTCACGAGGACTAAAGGTCGAGTGCTCCGGCTCCTTCAGCCGAGCAGCCGTTTCAGCTCTTCCTTTCTCCCAGTTCATAGGTTTTGTCTTTTGGTCCACATACAGTATTTCACATGCTCTACTCTCCCTTCCTCTCTCTCACTCTGTCCCAATACTGAGGTATGTGTTTGGACTTCACAGGAAATGGTCTCACATTCTTCAAATTTCTTGTCTACCCAAGTTAGATTACAGGCAGCAGGTGGATGTTGGCACACGCAGGGGTCGGTGGAGGTGGTGAGGTTTAGCAGACAGTGTGGTGGGGCGACAAGGGGCTGTCCAGGGTCTCGGTCGGAGACAGATCTGAACTCGAGCTTTTGAACATGGACGAGATGTGGAAGGCCTGGCAAAGACACAAACGCACACGTCAAACTTTAAGACTTTAACATACGCTGACATGCGGACATGCACCGATACACAAAAACAAGCAGGTAAAGGTTATACTGACCACCCAGTAAGCAGTGAGGGCTCCCTGTATGTAGCCTGTCAGCACGTCGGACGGGTGGTGCCTGTAGTCTGAGATGCGGGTCAGACCTGTGTAGACTGCCAGCAGAAACAGGAAGAACTGCAGAGCCGGCCTCAGCAGCCGAGCCCCGCGCCACGTCAACCGCGCCTGCAGGTAAAACTGGATGACAAAAATGAACGTCATGTTATTAAGTGCATAGAACAATTAATGGGTTAACATTTAAGGAAATTCTATCCTAAGTACAATTTAATATAGATCCCCCCCAAAGAATAGCTGAAATCCTAAATTAGAAGGGAATCTGAATGTAGGAAGAATACCGTACTACATTTATATCAGGGCTGTCAAAGTTAACGCTATAATAACGCAAATTCGTTTAAACGTCACTAATTTCTTTAAGCCATAAACGCATCGATCTTTCGGAGGCTGCAGCGGGCTCAGTTTTAAAGCTCAGAGAAAAGAGTGAATATCCTGCTATCATATGAAACTAAAAAACTTCAGGAATCCATACTGGCTTGTCGCAGAGGAGGCTAAATAACGCTTCAAACTTGCGCTACATTTTGACGAGGAGAAACTGGCATGGCCATTTTCAAAGGGGTTCCTTGACCTCTGACCTCAATATATGTGAATGAAAATAGGTTCTATAGGTACCCACGAGTCTCCCCTTTACAGACATGCCCACTTTATGATAATCACATGCAGTTTGGGGCAAGTCATAGTCAAGTCAGCACACTGACACACTGACAGCTGTTGTTGCCTGTTAGGCTTGAATTTGTCATGTTATGATTTGAGCATATTTTCTATGCTAAATGCAGTACCTGTGAGGGTTTCTGGACAATATTTGTCATAGTTTTGTGTTGTTAATTGATTTCCAATAATAAATATATACATACATTTACATAAAGCAGCATATTTGCCCACTCCCATGTTGATAAGAGTATTAAATACTTGACAAATCTCCCTTTAAGTTAAATTTTGAACAGATAAGAAAATGTGCGATTAATTTGCGATTAACTATGGACAATAATGCGATTATTTTAAATTACTGACAGCCTTAATTTCTATACATTATTATATAGGTATTTATTTGAAACACTCAATTAGAGATTGGCATTAACTGTATTCCTAATTATCCTTGTTGTAAGTGTCCTGCATAAGTATATTATAGCATATTTTACCTGTGTTCTGCCTGTTCTATACTGTCTTCTATATATTATCTACTTATACTGTTATACTGATGTCGTTGGTTCTGTAAACTCCTTGGTGTTTTGTTTTGTTTTTTAGGGATTGTTAGGTAATGTCTATAACCCATTTGTTTGTATTCTGAGACTTGTGTTGTGTTCTGGTGGCATTTTGTTTGTTTTAGGGTGCGGTTCTGTTTTTCTGTTGTTGTACTGGCTATTCACTTTTCCATGAGCAGTGTTGTCCATCTGTTTTTATTCTTGTGTTTATATAATTTAAGTTTTGTGCTTGCTCTGTTTGTTCCTGTAGCCCTGCCCAGCATGTCTTCCCTGTTTAGTGTCTAGCCTCGTCAGTCCTGCCTTTGTGTTGCCAGTCCTCGTTGTCTTGTTACCCAATCCTAATGTTTCCCTCCTTATTCCAGTCCCCTGCCCACTCCAGCTGTGCCTTGTCTTATGATTAGCTCCTTGTGTGTTTATACCTGTCTTATTTTTGAGCTCTTTGTCAGTTTGTTTATCGTCATTCCCAGTGTTGAAGCTGAATCGTTGCTCCTCCAGTTCTGCCTGTCTTAGCATCTCTGAGTTTCTACTTTTTATTCCTAGTTGGAAATTAAGTAGTGTATTCCTTCTTTTCTGTCTCCTGCCTGTTGCTGTCTCTGCATTTGGGTCCACCTGCCTGCTTCAAACGTGACAGTCAATGGTCTTTGTGCCAATGTAAACTCAACATGTTTACCTTGTTTGGATTATGTAGGCTACATTGCCACAGTACCAACAGGTCCTTTTCACAGCAGCCATTTTGACATATAGTATGGTAGTCCTTCCTACATTCAGATTCCCTTCTAATTTAGGATTTCAGCTATTCTTCAGCTATCTTAAAACACCATGGATGTATAAAGAGAACTGGATACAGTAGATGACGGTTGGCACGCCCCCAGTTTGGAGAAACAGACAGGAGCACCGACACCGCAGCAAAGCAATACAGTGCTGTGAACGGGGACGGCAGAAAAACGTAGTTTAGCCACCTTAAAGAAAGGCTCACCTAAAAAATGTATATCCGTAGTGTACGCTATATTTTGAATATTTTCACCACTTTATCTTGCCATCAGATAGCCCTTTCTGATGGGGAACTGAACTGAAAGTGAAACTTATCTATACTCTCTTCAAAGCCACCAGACTCCGTTGACAAAAACAGTATAAATAGGTTTCACTTTCAGTAAACCTAAAGAAGTTGTAGTTGTGTTGCCTAAACCCAAAGAAGCCTTTTTGTTTGTGTTCAAAACATAATGTTTCATTCAGTTTTACAACATGTTAGAGCGTGTTGCTTTTAAGTTTCACTTTCACTTTTACAACGAAGTAGGCATAGTAAGTCCCTAATGATTCACATCTATGGTGCTTATAGCAACCGATAACTCCTATTTAATAGTAACAGTCGAATCGGGTGCTATTGCTTTGCTCTGGTGTCCGTTCTCCTGTCTGTTTCTCCAAACTGGGGGCACGTCGACCGTCATCTACTGTAGGTAATACACATACTATGGATAAGTATCTCATATAACCCCACTTCAAAACACCCAAACTATCCCTTTATGCCCCTATTATTCTAGTTTATATTGTGTTTTAGTAGTGCACACAGTATTAAACAAATTTGCACTTAATTGCCACACGAGGAATCTGAAGCCTTTTGGCCCTCTGAGGGTCGAGGTAGCTGCCCGCTCTGCCCGGTTGGTGATCAGGCCTCTTTTAACAAAAATACTGTCAAACACTAATATACTGCAGAGGCTTATTGTATTAAAATGTCAATATATAAACAATTTCCTTCCAGATTCATGCAGTGCATCAAATACGATGCAGAATTCGGCAAAATCGATGATGTCTCCAAGATCTTAAGTTACTGTAAAGGTGAAAACTGAGATAAACAGTCTTGTTGGTGCGTTGGATATGCCTCGTTTTTCATCTTCCCTTTTTAACAAGCAAGCCAAGATTGCCCACACACACACACACGCTGGAACACACATTAATATGCTGTAAGCATACATGGACATATGCAGGCACTTGCACAGGGACACACATCGGCTACCATAAACACATATAAATGCAGGAGCTTGCACACACACACTCACACACAATGGAGGAGAGCAGTGAGGCGGTGAGGCGAGGTCACACTCCTCCCACAGCAGAACAAAGCTGTCTCTGTTTGTCCCATTTCTCCTTTCAGCCCTCCTCTCCTCTTTCATTCCCTCGCTTTCTGCTGCTAACTGGACTGATGGTGGCTCCCTGTTTCATTCATTCTCTCTCTGCATTTTATAGAGAGATGGTAATTGGAAATTGGAGAGACAGTAAGTTGTGTTTGCCAGTATGTGTGTGTGGGAGAAACTGTGTGAAAGAGAGAGCAACAGATTGATAGAAATACTCACTGCTAAATAGAGCATTGTGTACATCGCAAAGGAAGCATGGCCAGAGAAGAAGGACTTCCTAAAAAAAAAATGGAGAAGTATTTTAGAAAGACATAGAACAAAGGCATAATACATAACACATGTGCATAAACACACACACACACACCTGGCCTCCTCCTCCAACCGGTGGTCGGGCTGGCGGCAGTTCACCGTTGCAACGTAGGTTCCAGGTGTGCAGTTAAGCGACGCGTAGGTGATGCCGCACACAGACAGGAAGTGCGGTCGCAGACGGCCAACACTCAGCTTGGCCATGTTGGTCAGCGATTGGCCGACACAGCAGCCGAACAGGAAGCAGCCCAGCTCCTTGTACAGAGAGGACACATACAGGTTCCTGACGAAGGCTTTGGAGCTGACGCCCCTGAAGCGAACCCGGTAACACTCCCCGAGGGCGATCTGGAGGACACGTAGTCAGAACCCTCATATTACATCATTACATTGTGTAAGATGAATGAGGGATGAATGATGATGAGTACTCACAGTGAGGCCGGTGATGATGATGCCACCGGTGATGAGTAACTCGTCCGGTATGGCCTCTCGGTGCAGATAAGGATAGGTGATGCTGGGGTCCCCGCACATGAAGCCCCTTCTGTAAGGACTCACTGCCTTCAGCTCACACGCAAAGAAAGGGATGGAAGCTGCCCGGAAGAAGAGGAGTATGAGGAGGAGGAGAAGGGAGATGATTTGATAACAATCCCCAGTGGGAGTATAGACATTCCTCTTTGTGATGGGAAAGTGGAGCTGATGCGTGGGATGAGAACAGAGGCACAAAACTAGAGGATGTGAAGGGGCTGATTTGAGAAGAGCTGTAAACATGCATGTCTGTCCTTCCAGCTCTTAGTCATGTGACATTCAGTGTCGTCTATAAACTATGTGCAGACAAGCGCTCGGTGTCATTTGAAGTAACACTGGTGATTCTGTACTAAAACCAAAACAATAATCTTTTCAATCCTTCACTTTGAGTGAACTAAACATTATTTTTCTACAATATGCTTTGTAGCCATGCTAGCAGCGTGACTCTGGGGATGGTGGTCGGTTGGTCCACCACTTTGACCCAGACTGAAATATCTAATAACTATTGTTTGGATTGCCGTCAAATTTTGAACATTTAACCAGAGAATGAATCCTACTGACTTTGATGATCCCCTGACCAAATACCTACAAAACTAATGCCATTCCCATCAGCCTTGTATTTTGTGCTAAGTAGCAAATGTTAGCACCAACACAAACGCTAAATTGAGATGTGACAATGGACAATTACTTGCCAAACATCCAACACGTTCTCAACCCAACTCACTCCCCTTGGCGTCAAGCCCCCCCTTGGCGTCACGCCCCCCTTGGCGTCACGCCCCCCTTGGCGTCCAAACCATTATAGTTCCCCTTGGCGTCACTTTAGGATCAGGCAACACAACCGTTATAGTTAGGTGTAGGAAAGAACTACATGGTTAGGCTTAGAACTACTAAGTTTGTAAAGTGAAAATGACACTGAACGTTGTGAACACGAGACACGACCAGCGGATTCTGAGCATTTACTCTTACCGCGGATGGTTTACATTATAGTTAAAGGAACAAATGCGTTTCATACTGGCGCTAAAGGGTGCCGGATGCCGACGGCTGTGACAAAGCCTTGGTATTTAACGCCCTGGGAATGAGAACGGGCTGAAACATCAGCATGTTAACACTGTCATTATGAGCGATGTTAGCATTTAGCTCAATGCACTGCTATGCCGAAGTACAGAGCTGATAACATGGCTGTAGACTCGTTTAACAAATGACGCCAAACTTCTTAAAGTCGTAATGTCGTCTAAACACCAGCAGCCATGCAAAAACTTTGCAGAAAAAAATACAGCATAAAACCAAAAAAAAGCATGATGTAAATCTGATCAAATAAAGAAGAGTACATGTTTTTTATGCCAGCTTTCAGTACGTGACTGTTTTTGATGCAGATTTTTGTCAGTACCCCAAAAACTCAAGGCTATAATAAAACTGACTGAGGGAAGGTCAAACGAGGAATAGTTTTACAGGAAAATAAGGGTGGGAACTCTGACTTTTCCCTGGAAAGCAGGCAGAGCTCAACAGAGACCCAGCTTGAATTGTGTGTGTGTGTGTGTGTGTGTGTGTGTGTGTGCATTTCTGTTGATGAGAAGAGAAAGGGGGGTTGTTTGCAACTTCAGTTCAACTCTTCCCTACAAAACAAAGAGCAAATGCTGCAGCAGACCAGAGCCAGAACCAGCCTCACACTGTCTCTGTTTGTCTCTGGGTGTCATTCGCCCTCTGTCTCTCTCTCTCTCTCTCTCTCTCTCTCTCTGTCTCTCTCTGTCTTGCATGCCTGCACACATACAGTAGAAAGAGGAGAGAGAGAGAGAGAGAGACTCCCTCCCTTCTGCACATGTCCAATCTGTTGTTAATACAGACTACCTCTCCGTCCAGCTTTTTCCAATTAGCCGCCATTATATAACCTCCTCCTGTCACATATAGGGACCACGGGAGGGAGCAACAATTACAGTCATGTGCACACACACACAAGCAGCGGATCGTGCATTTATTTATTTATACCAAATACAATTCCCCCTGGCTCGGCTCTACCCTGAGAACTGGAGGTTGTCATGGAAACTGTAGAAATCCCTGGGCAATGCACGAACCAGCTGGCACGGAGCACTCGAGAGCGCGCATGAGTGGAAAAAAGAGAGCCAGCGATACATGTAGATGGAGAGAGAAGTTGAACAACTTTCTTTCTTTCTTTCTTTCTTTCTTTCTTTCTACTTAACAAACCTGGTGATTTGCTGCTCATATTCTGCAGGCCCACATGCCTGATCATCACGTCTGAATGTAGCCACTGACTGTCTTTGTTGACTAAATTAAAAAGGGATGGAAACAAAGCAGAACAGAACAAGTTCACCCTCACCAGAGACATCCTCGATAGGAAAGAAAGTTAAAAATAAGTGGCTATGTGTGAACAAATAATATATATTGATTAATATAAGCAAATAGTGAGAAATCAGATTACTTGTTTTGTCCAAGCAACACCAAAGACTAAAGATATTCAAATGAGACAGCAGCAAATCCTCACAATTGGGAGCCAGAGAATATTTTACTTCTATAACAGTTTTTCTTAATAAATGACCTAAATGGTTCATTGAGTTCTACCAATCGACTAACTGATTATTCAACTATTCCTTTCAGCTCTAAAAATGCACACATATACATGAGTAAAAGAGACCTTAAATCAGTATAGCCATTCAGCCAATCAGTGCATTTGATTTAGTCATTTTATTATACTCACATGTAGGATGGACAAAATAACACCTCACTGCAGTGACCTAACACCACATGACCTCAACATTGACCTCAAAGTTGTATCAGCACCACACACTCTGAATAATTATACACCTACAAATATGTTATAATTAGGGCTGTCAAAGTTAATGCGATAATAACGCGTTAACGCAAATTTGTTTTAACCACTAACACAAATGATTTTTCGCAGTTTTGTAGTGGGCTTAGTTTGAAAGCTAGAGTAAAGATACTGGCATCAAATGAAACTAGAAAACCTAATGAACCCCTTGGTACCAACCATGTCATACCTTGTAGTGAAGGAGGTTAAATAATACTCATAATTCATACGACACCTTCTCACACAAAACGTACCTCAATCATATATCGTATACTGTATCTGTTCTTAATGTATATGTTGTAATATGCCTGTATATGTTCTTAATGTGCCTTGTGCAAAGTATTTCCTTTTATAATTGTAATATAACTTATTATTTGTAATGGAGCTTCCCAGAAAAAAGTATTTTACATGATTGTACCTGTACAACCGGCGTGACAATAAACATCTTGAATCTTGAATCTTGAATACTCCAAACTTTTGCCATGTTATGATTAAAGCATATTTTTTATGCTAAATGCAGTACCTGTGAGGGTTTCTGGACAATATTTGTCCTTGTTTTGATTTCCAATAATAAATATATACAGAACATACATTTGCATAAAGCAAGCATATTTGCCCACTCCCATGTTGATAAGATTATTAAATACTTGACAAATCTCCCTATATGATACATTTTGAACAGATAAAAAATGTGCGATTAATCACGATTAACTATGGACAATCATGCGATTAATCACAATTTAATATTTTAATCGATTGACAGCCTTAGTTATAATGGCACTATTTTGGGGGGATGAATAATAATAATAATAATAATAATAATAATAAATTGTATTTATATAGCACTTTTCTAAAAACTCAAAGACACTTTAAAAAAAGATTTAAAAAAAAGAAGATAAAAGATCATAAAACGAGGACATCATAAAAAAGATATAAAACACACAATATGAATTACTCATTTTGAATAGTGCTTTTGTGATATCGAGTTCACTCACGGTCCACTTCACATCAACAAAATAAGTTTCTATACCTATTCAACAAGTGCTGCTGTATATTGTGATATTTACCCAGGAAGAGGCAGAGGAGGTCTAACCCGACCAGAAGTTTCCTCTTGGATAGAGCCGGACCAGTGATCTCTATGAGTTTCTTCTCCATCCCCATCCCTGCTGCTGCTGCTGCTGCGGACAGGCTGCTCTTGTTGTCCGTCAGTTTGAGCTGCAGGTCCGGACTGGAGACGGAGCTCTGCGGACCCAATCTCTCCAACATGACGACGACTGGCTGCGGAGGAGCAGGAAACTAGTTGGCATCAGATAAGTTGGGAGCGCCCTTCTTCAACTAACTCATGTGCAAGTTTGACTCAGTAGTATTTATGGTGTTCTCTCCTCAGGCACGTGTACGCCTCGCTGTCAAAGTGAGGTGTCTTTTTTACGCATCTTTTTTATTGTTTTCATCACAGAGTGAGCAGGACTCGCCCTGACTCGTTGCAGGAGCAGCCGTCACCTGGAAGATATGAAGATATGCACAACCAGTGTGGAGCGGAAAACCTCCAGACTGGTTGAGCAATAGAAACCCAGGAAACTCTCTCTCTCTCTCTCTCTCTCTCTACCTCTCTCTCTCTCTCTCTCTCTCTCTCACACACACACACTCTCTCTAGTCTCTCTCTCTCTCTCCCTCTCTCTCTCTCTCTTTCTCACACACACACTCTCTCTCTAGTCTCTCTCTCTCTCTCTCTCCCTCCCTCTCTCTCACACTCTCTCTCTCTCTCCCCCTCTCTCTCTCACACACACTCTCTCTCTCTCTTTCCTCTCTCACTCTCTCTCTCTGTGCCCATTAAGTAATAGTCTACATAATTATGGGTGTGACTAATTTCCATGATCTTACTGTATCAGGGAGGAAGAGCATCAAACGCGTCAGTGACATGGTGACGGTGATTGACCCACACGGATGCAATCCGGTAGATATTTCATCACTATGATTCACCTTTCACCTTCATTTTTTTTGTTAGACTTATGTTCACAATAAAATTCCGAGTTGATCTTGGGAACAACTAAAGTTGTGACTAAACTCTTTAGTCAGTTGAGTAACTTAAAGGGGAACTACGTCCATTTTCAAAATTCATACATGTTATTCCTATATGGTCTAAGACAGTCCAAAAAAATATTAGTAAACATGAACAAGTCTCTCCCAAATAGAAAAACTAGAGTGCTTAAAGGGACTGTTTGTAACTTTCAGGACACCTGTGGCCGTTAAGTCAACGAAAGTTAGCGTCGGGCTCGTGCTTGCTCGCTCTAAATATACCTGAACGAGCATCGCTCAAAACAGTGAGGCGACACACGTCAGCTAAAACCACAATATCACTCTATATTTCACCTGCTGGCAGTAATGTTAGCTGACCAGACGAAGGTCTCTCCATGAATCAATGCTGATCCTAGTGTTGGCTTTTCCTGCCTCAGCCTCCTGACTGCGGCCGGAAGGAACAGGGAAGACACCGGCACCTCTGTTGGTCTGGAGGAGCTGCAGCATTTATTTCTGCACAAACGTCCACTGTACATTCACTAGATATTCTCAGAGCTACGAAGTCTACTGCAGTGTGGAGTGTGTGCGCATGCACGTGAGGTGGAGCGAGCTGAGTGTGAAGGCAGGCAGAGGAGCAGAGGAGCAGAGTACAGCAGAGACTCCGGCCCTGGAGACCAAAGCTACGGTCTCCCCCGCGTCCTGCGACCGTGGCCAACACTGTTTTGCAAGACGGGTTTCACTAGATATAACTTTGCAGTTTTGGTACTTCCGTGTAGTTTGTGTTGGAGTCTTGTCTGAACAGCGTAGCCACATGCGAGCGCGCATATATATGCAAGCGGGCATGGGACACCGACCCGGAAATCACCACGTGATTTATACATGTAAGAAGTTAGTCAGTCCCTTTAAACTCAATTTTGTGGGGCATCCCGGTAGCTCACCAGGTAGAGCAGGCGCACATATACCAAGTCTGAGTTCTTACTACTTTTGCTCCTAAAGTAGTGTTATTATGCGCTTCACGTTACCACAGTTTTGGAAAGGGAGGAGTGAGCGGAGGGGTACTCGGTTGGTTGCAATCTGCAACCACACCACTAGATGCTGCCAAATCCTACACACTGTACCTTTAATGATTAGACAGTAGCCTAGACACTTGGAAATATTGCTATAACCTACTGTTTTGATGAATCTGAATCCTTTTATCTGTTGGCCTAAATCTGCAGTGACCATTTTCATTTCCTTCCTGGATCTCTTTGAATAAGTATCATGACACTTAACCAGCAATTAATTGTTGCTTCCTTGAACTGGTTGGCACATACATGTAGAGTGAAACTTCAAAAGTCTCTGAATCTGAGTGAGGCACAACTTTTTAATAAGATCCTTTGTAAAGGATTTACACTGTAACATATATTAATGTTCAATAAATACATTTAGTAGTGCTTTATAGATCAGTTATAAGCCAATAAATAGATTTTGGTCCAGATCTAGGTTTTAAGTCCAATTAACCTGGTCAAACTGGCAACTCAAAAAATGTTCTCATTAATGGCTTATAACTGATCTATAAAACTTTATTAATGTTTACAGGAATAGTTTGAAGGCTTATCTACTTTCTTGATGGGTGTTAGATGAGAAGATCAAGACTTTAATCAGTTCTCCTGGTTCTGTCTAAGTGTAACAAGCTCTGCCGACCAGCATGTGGAGCTCACTTGTTAACATGTGCTTACATTTGGGGGTTTTTATTAGTAAAAAAACTGAAGTGTAAAAGAGGTTATGTTTTTTACCATGGGTTAAGCTATTTGCTGGACTATTTCTTGCTCGTGTTGCGAAATTCTCGCAAGATCATTAAAGTTGGGCGCAGTAACTTCCTGGAGTCTCTGTGGGTTTACCTGGGAACGTCAGAAATAATAAAGCCATTAATTACAAATTAGAAACCCTTTAACTACCCATTTTACTGTTTTTGTTCATGATTATGTGGTCATTACTTAGTATGTTTTGGGTCCCACTTAGATAAAGTAGACCAGTCATTCCCAAACACTGGGTCGCAACCCACAGGTGGGTCGCAGGAGATTTTATTTGGGTCACCAAATACATTTTCTGAATTCCATAGTCTTTTATTTAACATTCATATCTGCTACACCTTTGAGCCACATGAGGGCACCTGAAGGTTTGTATTGTTCTGATAATTGTAGCCTGCTGATAACATTGAATCTAATATGAATGGCTAGCATCCATTGTGTTTGTTTTACTAATGAGAGGAAAAAACCGAGGGCTTGTTAACTCCATTTATAAACTGGAAAAACAAAGTTCGGAAACTTGTGTTTGATGGATTATTTCTTTGTTGTTACAATGCTAATGGTCATTGTATTTTACATCGTTGGAAAGCCTGTTTATTTACCTTCACAATGATGTCACACTTGTAAGGATCATGCATTTGTGGGATGAGCAGCACAGCTGATTATGCGGGTAGCGCCCAAGAAAAATTTGCCAAAATGCTCCGTCAGTGGTAAACAGTGTATTCTCCTGTTGGTATTGACTACTGTTTTGAGTTGTTTGATGGATTGGATGATTGAACTCTCTATCAGTAACAAGGAACAAACAAAACATAGTGGCAATTTTACACTTTATTCATTTAATACACCGTCAGGAGCCTCAGTAGCGGTTGGAAGATCCATACGCAGCCACAACAGCCTGGCACCTCCTCCTCATGCTGGTCACCAACCTGGTCACACGTTACTGTGGGATGGCGTTCCATTCCTCAACCAGGATTCATTGCAGGTTAGCCAGCGTAGTTGTGTTGGTCACTCTAACACGTACAGCACGCCCAAGCTGATCCTACAAGTGTTGAATTGGGTTGAGGTGTGGACTCTTGGCAGGCCGTTCCATTCTCTCTACTCCCACATTGTGGAGGTAGTCTGTGATAACCCTGGCTCTGTGGGGGCGAGCGCTGTCATCTTGGAGGATGAAGTTATGTCCCAGATTGTGGCGATATGGGATCGCCACTGGCTGCAGAATCTAATCCTGACATCTCACTGCATTGAGATGGCCTTCAATGATGGCAAGCCTTGTTTTGCCAGTGAGGGAGATGCTGACCACCAAAAGCTCTTACTCCATCGGTGCAACAATCAGCATAGCGTTCTCCGCGTCATCTCCATACTTTGACCCTGCCATCCAACTTTGGCAGACAGAACCTTGACTCATCGCTGAACATGACATTCCCCCACATGTTCAGGTTCCATTGTCTGTGTTGTCGACACCAGCGCAAACAGGCCTGACGGTGAAGGGCAGTCATTGCAGGCTTCCTGGTAGCCTTATGAGAATACACTGTTTACCATTGGCAGAGCATTTTGGCAAATTTTTCTTGGGCGCTACCCACATAATCAGCTGTGCTGCTCATCCCACAAATGCATGATCCTTACAAGTGTGACATCATTGCGAAGGTAAATAAACAGGCTTTCCAACGATGTAAAATACAATGCCAATTAGCATTGATACAACAGAGAAATAATCGACCAAACACAAGTTTCCGAATTTTGTTTTTCCAGTATAATTGGTCCATTTGGTCCATTTTGTCTCATTTATAAAGTATTTAACACGTGTGTATGTTTTCAATAACACATGCATAAAATAAAGTTGTGATTTATCAAACGTATATCTCTTCGAAATGACTGATTTACCTATTCAAGATAATATAATGTGATGCGCGAATGGCAGTAAAAATGGTCAGGAACATTCATTTACGCACAAATTCGCTTGTCTCATGATTTATAGATAAAGCCTATTGTGAACTGGGTCGTGATGGTTTCTCATTTTTAAAAAGTGAGTCCCCAGAAAAAAAGTTTGCGAACCACTGGACTAGAGCATCAAACTGTCAAGTATTGAAATTGTAGGTTATAGGGAATGAAACATTAGTTCACGAATGAAACGAACCAGAGGTTAAAAATTTTAATTTTTAGAGCACATTTACACTTATATTCACATTTACAGTGTAAATCATATTATTACAACACTTTAATACACTCTAAAGCAGCAGTGGGTTGAATTGGAACAAATATGATTAAAAAAGTTATTTTTATAAAACGGTCACTTTATCCTGACAATAGTGCATGAGACAGGTAATCTCAAAACAACCAATCAGAGCCGAGCTCAAATGCTTTCAGAAACATCTTGTTACTTTCACAGCTCAACAGTACACTACAAGATGTTTCTGAAAACATTTGAGGCGGGAAATAGGCATTACAGTAACAGAATATTGATTCATAATTGATCAGTGCTGCCTAGTTTGACCATTTGATCAGACTTTGTGAGTGATTGACAGCTGCCTCTGTTGAATGAACAGCCAATAGGAACGATCTCTCTCTGAAATGACCTGTGATTGGCCCAAATTTCCCGTCATGGGCTGGATTTTCTAAAGCCTGAAAACAGAGCCATGAGGAGGAGCAGAAGTCTAGTTTTCTCTCAGAACACTTGAATTACAATATGCTGAAAGGTTATTATGGAGTTTTTGCCCATGATGCCAAAAATATTCTGCCTACCGAAGTTTTAATATGTACATTCGGAGGTAGTAAGTCTCAATTAACGAAATAAAAAAGTGTCATTACAGTATCCAACAAACAAGAGCAGGAAGAAAACAACGCAGAAGACACAAAACAGAGCCATCCTGTTCTGTATTGCCATCTACTGACCTCGCTAGGAGGTAGCTAAGATGAACTTGGGGTGAGAATCAACATGTTGCCAACAATGTACAATGTCCTACAGTGGATGAAGAGAATTAAGTAAGTAAGTACTTACAGGATTTTGTACACACAAACTGACTGTAATATGACCCTGTCACATAAGCCCACTTTATTTATTTTCTTTTCTTTGGGAGGGGAGTGGTTGACTGCGAGTAACTGATCAAGATACTATTCTTACTAAGTTTCCTTTGGGAAATGAGACAATTGTTTCCTTCCAGCAAAAGAAAATACAAATTATTTCTTTTACCAGAGTTGTCGTAAAAAAGAAAAACTGAGTGTATGGAAACATTTTGTAATTTAACTGTCTGGGCAGCAAAAGTACTGCCAGGGTAGGTTTCATTTGTCTCCTCAGCTGATGGTAAGCAATTTTTGTTTTGTTTCTGTACGTAGAGGAAAATAGAAAGAGAGCAGGAGAGAGAGAGAGAGAGAGAGAGAGAGAGAGAGAGAGCGAGAGAGAGAGCGAGAGAGAGTACTTGTACTTTTCTAATTGTGAAGTGAAAACAGAGACAGTGACTTCCCTGTTAGAAAGCCCAGCAAATCACGATGGTAGTTTTTTTATTTTTCTCCAAAAGGCCCATACGTAATCGTGACCACAGAAAATCCAACTATATGGATATGAAAACTGTGTGTGTGTGCAAGTTTATAGATATATAATTCTATATTATTGATTGCCTTAGGTGAGCCATTAAAAGAGTGACATAATTTCAGTTCAACTTCTCCCTGGTGTTTCATAATTTTCACTCAGAAAACATGTAACGATTTATGTAATACGTTCCTCCATGTGACACATTGCAGCAGCTCTCTGAGTAATGCTGTATGTCACTTCCTGTGACAAGCCTGGGAGAACGATACAAACTACAATACAATTATTCCAATCACGGCCACTCAAACGAATCCCTCCAGCACTATCAATCTAACGTGACAGCGTGTCCTAACAACCAGATGTGTTGCTGGTTTTGGATTACACTTTCTTAAACAAATCTGGAAACCTTTGAGGAATTTATTTATCTGCCTGATTTATGTTTGAACAAGTGTGGTTAGTTTCATTAGGGAACAGAAGACATGGGTATTTGCCCTGCAGGAGCATCTGACCTTCTGAAAACTGTATGTCATACTTGTATTGCTAAATGCTACATTTCTCATTTTCTCTGTTTCATGATGACTTCCCCATCTCTGTCTGTCACTCCCCCACACAAACAGTCCCATATTTTTTCCCATCACACCCACTGCCTTTTCACACTTGTCAGTCCTCATGACAGTTTAATTACTGAAGCACATTTTTTGCAATTCGAACATCATAAGGTTAGATTATGTTATACGGGAACGCTAAATGTGGTGGAGGAAGTTACATTTATTTATATTGTAATATCACAAACAATGTATCAGTGGGCTTTACAGACCTGCAACACCAAAGTTTCTTGACCAGGCTTGAGCTTTATAAGAAAATGAGAAAAAACTCCCCAAAAAAACTCAACACGAGAGAGCAAAACATAGACAGAGCCTCAGAAGAGGAAATTTAAAAAGTGATTCTCCGTCCTCCAACAGGAGCCATAATATAGGTGGGAAAGTTGACATGAACAGAAAGTTCAAACAGAGGATGAATATCTGAATACATAATAGCTTGTAGGATGTGCAGCTTGATGGAGCGTGCCAGGACAGGAAGCCTGGTGGAGTTGTATCATGCTTTTTAGGATAGTTATAATTAATTACAATAATTACTTATTAAAGAATGAAGAAAAACTGCAGTAACAGGGGGAACAAGGCAAAAGTGAGCATGGCTCACATACCCCCAGTCACTGCTTGACCCCTACTAAAGTAGGGCCAAAGGTTTTGCCCTTTTGGAACTAATGGAATAAGTCTAGTCCAGGGTGTCCGGAAATTTCAAAAGATTTGGGCACTCTGGACTTCTGACCCCCAAAAGGCACAACTAGACCACACTGTCATACCAAAGAATTTGGTATATACAGTTTGACACGCAAACGGACAGAAGGACGGACGGAAAGACGGATACACGGAGCGTTAGAAAATGTAAAAACGAACATATTAAAGGGGAATCACACCCATCTTCAAAATTCATACAAAGTTATTCCTATGGTCTAAGACAGTCCAAAAAAATATTAATATACTTGTACAACAGTACTAAAACTCAAATTTGTGATGTCATAGAGTACAAAGTGTGGAGCTGCTCCATAGACAATGAATGGGGAAAGATGTTATAGATTAAAATACTTGATGACATCACAAGTTTGAGGCTTACTTCTCTGGTTTCTGGCTTTGAGAGAGAGGAACTCATGTTCACAAATATTGATTGACCTTTCCTAGAACATGGAAATAACTTACCTTGCACAACAGCTGGATTCTCGCGATGTCACGAGATGACGCGAGAATCCATCTCGTCAGGCTTCAAGTATTGCGTTTGTGTCCAGCAAGCCAGAGCACGGACCAATCAGTGTCCCGGTTTGTGACAACACAAAGAGGTGACTGTTCAAAACGACAATGGCAGCTTCTGAAGAGCGTAGATGCTGCATCAGGTATATCAGAACTGGAGAGCATTTCTTCATTGAAAGAAGAGCACAGAATTTCCTCGATGGTTTTGCTCTTCTCCTGACCGGTTTCGGCAAGAGTTTGATTGACAGATGATTCATCTAATCACCTGCCAAGTAATTCTTTGAAAGTACCTGCACTTTTTCAAACAGTTTCCAATGACGGCTTCTCAGATGGTTTTGTGTAACGAACCATCTGTCGGGACAGGTTAGGAAATAACATAGGCCTATTGCAATTATTAATTTAGGTATTGTTCCCCTTTAAAAGACAACACAATAATAGTAGAGGACTTTTGGAATTTCAAGAGCCCATGATTAAACGACAGACAAGAATATTGCAATCACTGCGTGTTGCTCAATGATTTTCCGCTTTACAACAGCATTGCAGCACTGGTTCCTCAAAAAATATAAATGCGCACAGAATTAAGACATGTCGAGTCAGCTGCAGAATGACAATGGGCCTCATGCAGAATGTGATATACAAACAAAATGTCTGTTCTTTTTGTTTGCATCCAGGAGGTTCTTATTTTGTTAGTGCCCATTAATTTCTGGGATTCACCAATGTTTTCTTATTTTTGCTCTTCTCTTAAGTGAGAGAGAATTTTACGAGTGGTCGAGAGCACTTTTAAGGCCCAGACAAACCAACCTGACATCAAAGAGCTAGCGCCTCACATCGCCTTTGTTTTGGCCAAAAAGTTGCACTCGAACACATCGCTAAGACGACAGCCAACGGCCAACCATTTTCACACCACTCTCACTCACCACTTAGCTTCATTCCAGATGGCCATGTCGTTGTGAGATGATGAAAAATTAGAAGAACCTTCTGTGTTTATCCTCTTGACTTTACTCGTTGGCTTGCTTACCTCACTTCCGTTTCTCTTCTTGTGCAGATTTCTCTCATCGACGAGCTCCGGCGCCGATTCAACATGCTGAATCGGCGGTGCGGGACGCACCGAAAAAAATAGGCTGATGGATGCCCCAAATTGTCTGATGGCCGGCCTTCGGCTTGGTCGGTCAGGGCCTTTACCAAGATAAGAAAAGAAATCTTGCTTTCACATTCCACGAATTGTTTGTCAAACGCAAAGAAACAAAAGTTTAAAAATTTGAGAAATATAAAAAAAACTCATTAATGTCATATATCAAATTTATATCTTTGTATGTTTTACAGTAATTATAATGATTGGATTATTCTATCCATATACATATACAGGTTGAGCTAAAATGGACAGTATACTGTACTATGCATGTACTGTTTTGTGAATCTTCATAGGAAACCTATATATAGAAGTTTTGCTGTATTGCATATATGATCAGTGTCAACTTTGGTAAGTTTATGTTTCTCAGCAGCAGTGAACTCATGGCCTAAACATATCTCTGAACCAGTAACAGTCACTTCCCGTCTCATGTCTGTCTTTATATAACACTGCACTTCCCTTTCAGGAACAACCACAAACATTCCCTTAACATTTCTCTCTTTGCAAACTCTGCGTATCTGATCAGCTGATCGTATTTTGATCAGCATGGTGCATCTGAGTGTTATTACCATAAATCCCAGTGTAAACTCTCCTGTAGAATTCTGGGTTGTATGGATCACCACCTGACTCAGGAGG
This sequence comes from Sebastiscus albofasciatus, assembly GCA_916701655.1. NCBI lineage: Eukaryota > Metazoa > Chordata > Actinopteri > Perciformes > Sebastidae > Sebastiscus > Sebastiscus albofasciatus. Next base: position 15,395 of record CAKAOI010030135.1, on the reverse strand, counting down.
GAAAGCCCTCACCAGTAGTTACACCATTTGCACTGCGAGCTGTTGCACTAGTAGGTAATACACTACTAGGTATTTGGCTATGAACCAAAATATTTGAGAATCAAATTTTGACCTGCTGATGGCGTTACAGAAAAAGTCAGGGAATAACCATAGACTGTATATAAGAAGTGGACGTAGTCACTGTGACGTCACCTATTGATTTTTGGACTGCCGTTTTGAAGCCTTGAGTTTGGCATTTTGATCGTCGCCATCTTTTTTTTTCGCAACCAGAAGTGACACAAGAGGGTGGAGCTAAGTACAACTGAATGCTGAATGAGACGTTTTCAGGGGACCAAAAACAATTAACTTTCATGAACTGAAAACACACTGTGAAAGGGTTAAAGTTGTAAGACGAAAACACGGACAATGCCGTGGTAGCGACCTGTCAATCACAAGGTAGCCACGCCCTAAAGCATACCCTGCTTTATTGTCTATTTGACTCTATATGGGACCATAATTTACTAAATGAACATCATGCTGTATTGAAGAAGACTTGAAACTAGCGATTGAGACCATAAACTCATGTTTACAATGTTTACTGAGGTAATAAATCAAGTGAGAAGTAGGCTCATTTTCTCATAGACTTCTATACAATCAGGCTTCTTTTTGCAACCAGAGGAGTCGTCCCCTGCTGGCTGTTAGAAAGAATGCAAGTTTAAGGCACTTCAGCATTGGCTTCACTTCTCAGACAGGTAGCCCACTGGAAATAACCAAAGTCATTGGAATTAATCTTCTTGGGACCTTGAATACCAGTATCAAATTCCATGGCAACCCATCTAATATTTAAGTCTTGACCAAAGTGGTAGACCGACAGACAGACCCACACTGTCATGCCTAGAGCCATGCGTGTTACATTACACCACGCGTGTAACATTACATCAGACTATGATAAGAATTATTCTGCAACTTCACCATGACTGCCTGTACCTTCACCATAATTTTCAAAGTACTCGGATGCTTTTTTTCTGTGTAAAATGAATCTTTATAGACAGAAACATAGAGGACAATAAACTCTTTATCATAGAGGTTGATTTATAGTGGAGGGACACATTGTCTCCTTGACCTGGGTTGGGCTACTTTTAAGCTTTCTATCAGTTGGAAGCTTTTTGTCATCACCAGTTTTCTCATCGATCATTTTTTGCCACTATTCTCCTCTTGCAGAAATTGAAGGTGTCACACTTGAGGGCATTAATCTGCTGTTAAAATAGCCTCCACTCTTCTGTGAAGGCTTTCCACACGGTTTTGGAACCCGTCTACAGGGATTTGTTCCCATTCAGCCACAAGAGTACCAGTGAGGTGTGGCTGATGCTGGCTGATGAAGTCTGCCGTTACAATTCTGAAAGGTGTCAGACGGGGGTTTAGATCAGGGCTCTGTGCAGATGCAGGTAAGTCAAGTTCATCCTCACCAAAATATCTTCGTTATGGACCTCCCTTCCAATGATTAGTATCAAGTTCAAAGGGCCTCAGAAAATGAGGCATACTATAAATCATTGTATGCTGATTCTTTAAGAATGGCCTTGATTGGAACTAAGGGACCTGTCAAACCCTGAAAAATAGCACCAGAACATCTATTCAGCTATTATCTGTAACCGCTTATCCTATTCAGGGTTGCGGGGACGCTGGAGCCGATCCCAATTGACATTGGGCGAAGGCGATGTACACCCTGGACAGGTCGCCAGACTATCACAGGGCTGACACATAGAGACAGACAACCATTCACACTCACATTCACACCCACAGGGCAATTTAGAGTCAACAATTAACCTGCATGTCTTTGGACTGTGGGAGGAAGCAGGAGAACCCTGAGAAAACCCACGCTAACACGGGGAGAACATGCAAACTCCACACAGAAGGGCCCCAACCCAGGTTTGAATCTATTACCCTCTTAGCACAAAAGTACAAAAACGTATTTGGACAAATGTGTCCACATTAGCACTGCCTCCTCTTAGTCGATTAGTCAACCAATCAGTTGGTCTTCGTCGACTAAGATTTCTTTAGTTGATTGGTCATTTTTTATGCTTTTTTCATTCTTAATGAGTTATGCACGGTCAGACTCCTGCATATATGACTGAACTACTTCGCCCTTACTCATCAGCTTGCTCTATAAGGCCAAACATGCAAAACCTGTTGTCTGTCCCGTGCACTCGCCTTGTGGTGATCGTGCTTTCGAGGCCGTAGCACCTAAACTCTTGAATGCTCTGCCCGCACCTTCACGGTCCGCTGACTCAGTGGATTCGTTTAAAGGTCAGTTAAAGACTCACCTGTTAAGACAGGCGTTGGGTAACCTGCATTTACCAGGCTTGCATTTTATTGTGTATATTTCTCTATGCATTGTGTTTTATTTATTCCTTTATTAATCACGTGGCTAGTGTGGTCACCACATCTTTATATGAGCTCTTTCTTGTATGTTTGCATGAACAACCTTCAGTCAATCACCTTTTTCAGTAAAAGGAATATATTTTTGGAAAGCTCTTCCAACGGAAATAAAAATACAACCTGAGCTGAAACAGTTTAATGAAAAGGTGAAACATTGACTGAAACCAAACCAAACCTCTGATCACTGATCTCTGATAGGGAACATACATACGTTAGTTGATTGTATGTTGTAATATGTGATTTTATGTATGATGTGGTATTATGTATTTTTATTTTACCTTAAAAGCCTAACCAGGGACAAGGTCTTCAAATTAGCTACGGCTAGAAGTCCTACATACATTGTATCGGTTGCATTTTAATTAAGTGTATTTTGTCCCTGTCAAAAAAAAATAATAAATAAATAAAATGATCTTGTAAAGCGCTTTGTAATGTATGTCTGTGAAAAGAGTTTTTTTTTTCTTGCTTACTTATTTCCAAGTAACTTATGAGCACATCTCCGGTAAACAGTATTTAAAGTGGTGCCGTTGTGCGATTCTTTGCGGAGGAAATTTCATAGATCTGTCGACAAAATCACAAGTGTTAGTCCACTAAGAATTTGGCTGAGGATAGCATTCGTCCACATACTTTTAGCCATATAATTTACTTTAATATGTTCCAGCGCAACTGTCAGAACTGTACAAAGATTGCAGGGTGAAAAAATTCAACATCTTCTACTACTTTTAACCTGTATAGCCACATGCTCAGTCCCATAACTGTAATACTGCTTTTTGTTTATACTATAGTCACAATCTGCTTACTCAGTGAAATATAAAATAAATCACTGCATACATTTTTAGAAATGGTTGCTAATTAATTTAAATGACAGGTGTAAAATAGCATCTAATATGTTAGTGTGACTTTATGCAACACCAAAGTACTCGTTTTCCATCTTTTGTTCTGTGATATGAACATTTCCATAGTGAAAACACTTGTTTGGAAACCACTCTCCAGCTCCTCTCCTTTCACTCTCAGTCTTGAACACCCCTCTCTCTCTCACACACACACACATCTGTCGTTATCAAGCCTTTGTATGCTGAACCAGAATAAGATTGCTTTCTGATTGGCTGTCAAAGTTCTGAGCAGTGGAAAAGTTTTTTTTATTTCTCGGGATACCTCTCTCTCGCTCTCTCGGGGGATTCCCAGTATGTTTTTGCACAACCGCAGAATTCACATCCTGATTTGATACCAGTTGCTAGTGGTTGTGCCAGAATTACGCCAGGTATTTAAACCTGGAGGAGTGGCTGCTGGGAGCTTTCTTTAGCTTGATGATGAAATGCTGTTGTCAAACGGGCCCGTCCCTATCCTATTACATCCTATTACACCTCACGCACGCATGCACACACACACAGCTTGTTTCTTTTCAACATTATAACCTACTCAAAAAAAATAGGCTGCTTTCCCAAATTTGTATTCAGAAGAGGTCAAGAAGCCACAGGCGTATATAAGGGATCTCCCCCCAACCCCAGGAGAAAAAAAAAAAAAAAAAAGGAAGAAAGATCTAAACTAACATAATTTTAAAAATACAACAAAAGTTAAATAACAACAAGAAGTACACAAAATGTGCAGAAAAACCTAACCAAACAGTGGAAAACGATCCAATAAAAACAATGAAATACATACAAAATCAGAATCAGAATCGTGTTTATTGCCAGGTGTAAGAGGTATACACTAAGAGTTTGCTTTGTTTTTTATCGGTGCAAGTCAAACAGTATGATAACAAAAGAATAGATAAAAACGTTAAAATAAAATAAGAATAGAAAAATTTAATTTCTACCAATATACAATATTCAAAATAAGCTATAAACAAAAATAAACATTATATTAAAGCTGCAAGCAGCGATGAACGGGCCCTCGCCCACGCTGGCACGTCCGGGGAACACGCTGTCGTGGCACGTATCTGTCTTCAGGCCAGGACTGTTATCCAGCTTGAGAAGTTTGGAGCAGCTGGGACTAGGTAAAAACAAGTTACAACAGATTTCTGTATCA
>CAKAOI010030135.1:0-10935 GCA_916701655.1 Sebastiscus albofasciatus | reverse complement strand
TAAAAACGTTAAAATAAAATAAGAATAGAAAAATTTAATTTCTACCAATATACAATATTCAAAATAAGCTATAAACAAAAATAAACATTATATAAACAGATAGTGCAAATATTAAAAAAAAAACAGTACAGAAGAAAATAAAATATATCTAAACATATCAAAAGATAATTAGACATCATGAATTAAATGTGATGATAATTTCCTTTTTAAAATGTTCTAAGGACAACGAGCTCTTAATAACATGTATTTTGGTTGTACACCACTATATCTGATGGAGGACTGGTCATCAAGTCCAAATTAATGTTCTCATTTCATTATCTCCATTGTGCCACTTTTGCCAGCCGTGTGAAGGAAAGCTGAGCCTTTGTGTTTGACTGTGTCGGAATGTAGTCTAGTGAGGTAGAGAGCCTAGTGGAGGATGCGCATCTCATCTCCCTTTCGTTTTCCACCTCCACCTCCTCTACCACGCTGCTATCAGGGCCGCACTTGCGCAACCGCATTATGGGAAAGTCAGCGTGTCGTCCGGGGGCGTGCTGTGTGTGAAGAGGCGAGAGAGGGAAATCCATGACTTCCGCGTTTTTCCTCCCAGCCTGAAACTGTGTGCACCCTAACTATGGGCTATAAAAAGCCATCATGGTGCTCACAGACGCGACATTCACGTTAAGACGCGGACTGAACCGTGTGACATCAACATCAAGGAGGACTATCTTTGAGGGGGTAATTAAACACCACCGACCACCACCTTGGAGCTGTACAACTTACAAAAAGCCTTTTTTTTTAATTCGCTCTATCTGAAAACTGGACGATCTCTCTGAAGCTCAGGCATCCTACTGCCAATTGATGGGACATCAAGATAAAGAGATGGACGTAGAGTCTCTCCAGAAGAAGAGCAGTGGTCGACGTGGAAGCTGCCTGGACGTTTTCCTCGTCGTGTCCGTCTTGTTTCTGTTCGTGTCGGTGTCAGCTGTGGCTGTCGGCGGGCTGCTGGCTGTGATGGAGCTGAGAGCCAAACTGGAGCCCCTAACTCATCCGCCTATTCATCCTATGGCATCCAGGTTGACAGGAGACACACCTGACCCAGCATACAAGGTAAACAAATGACTATCATTCACATTTCAATCACTACCTGTCTTCTTCACCCTCATTTTTTTTAAAGTTTGGCCATGTCCTGTGCACATTTTAATCCACTTTATATTTTCGATTTTGTCAACAGATGCAGAACTTTGTCTATCTGGAAGCCAAATCAAGTAAGTCTACTTTTATTTGCTAAAAAAAGCACAAATATAACATAAATGTTAAGGGACAGATTAACAGAAAAATAAATAAATAGAGTAAACGGATGATAATGGTCTTTTAGGGTTGTAATGTAGAATATTTCCCCCTCTCTATATAGGAAGAGTGTAATTTCCAAACTTTAAAGATATAAAGATCCTCCATTTGCACCACTAAAATAGCATTAAGAATATTTCATATGGTTTTGATCTGTGTCAGATCACGTCAGACTTAAGGCAAGACAACAACAGGAAGGTATGCACTGTGTAAACATCATCTAACTGAGATGTGTTTGTCTCCTCCTGCAGGCGAGTTGAAGAACTCCACCATGCACTGGAATGCAGTCGACTATGCTGCTGGGACTTCTGTAGGGAGCAACTTCTTGTTTGACGCGGAGCAGCATTCGCTGAAGGCCAAGCGGGATGGGACCTACTTCATATACATCGATCTCAATCTCTCCTGCACCAGCACCTGCAATGCGGGCCTCCTCAATGTGCGCCTGGGCGATAAGCTCACCTGCGAGGTGGAGCTTCCGGAAGTGGCAGACTCAACGCCTGTGAGCAGGAAGTGCTGGACGGTGAGCCAGCTGGAGGGAGAGAAACTGCTCACTCAGATGACCGTATCGCAGAACGGGCTGACGAACTGGAAACTGGAACTGAGAGGCTCACGATTGGGAATGTTCCTCGTGGACTGATGTGGATGCTGTAGTGCCACACTCCTGGCAGCAAGAAGCAGATCTGCCTGTGACCTCTGGGTCGTAACTAAAGAACAACACCAGGTTGTGTTTTCTTAAAGTCCGAGCAGGTGAAAATGGACAGGCGGCAGCGCCATTTTCAAAGCTAGGACCAGATTTCTTGAAGATGAAGCTTAGCAGGATTTTCAGGTGGAATCTGAAGAGAAGTTGCATTCATGATGATGCAAACAGCATAGTGGAAAAGACTAGACACTCACCTCATTCTGCATACGTTACTCTGTGTATGATATATTTATTTGATAATATATATTTATGTACTTATATTTATATTTATATTTTTATAGACGTTTATTTTGATGTAGATATCACTACATTGATTACGTTTTTGTGCAATTCACTGCATGTTTAATCAGCCCATATGACTTTATAGCTCTGTTTTCATTTTATAAATGGCTAGGGGCATAAAGTTGAGGCTTATTGATGTGATTATAATTCTGCTCCAAAACCCCAACAAGCTCCTCAGGGACCTCATTTCGATCTAGTGTAGTTAAGTGGACTCATTTAATCTTTTCCGGCAAATGATGAATAACAGTGATGACTAACACTCTGCACTTATAAATGAACTTTTACAAAAACCCATAAAAATGACCTTTCTGTAATCAAAACATGACCAGAATATCTAAAATATCTTTAATATGTGGACTCGTGAATTTAGAAAATGTTTTGTTTTTTAAAGATATGTAAGTCCTATGGACAAACTACACATTGTTGAATGTATTTTATCGTAATCCATATTAAACATGGATATGGTGAACAAACTGAGATCATTTTGGTGTGAAAAGTAGAAAGTGACGAGTGTGAAAGCGATTGTGACAAAGTCTCAAGTGGAATATGTGAAAAGTTCATCGGTAAGGGAAAGTTCTGTTCTGCTGTTACGCAGCTCATACCGGGAACTAGATGTACATCATTTCCTGTTTATTTACCAAACAGTGTGGTTTCGAAAAACCAACCTCTGTGGGCCAGCAAACAAACACAATCACACCTCCCGTGTGATTTAAACCGAAGTGAAAACAAATGGTACCTGCTATTATGATATATGAGTTACGGCTTTCATTTTGTCAGCGTACACACGAAGCAGAACGCAAATATCTAAGAGGAAATGCTGCATGTGATTTAAAAAAAACATAGCTGGTTTAATTAGATCATTACTTCTGAACAGTGACTTTGTGCTTTTTATAATTTCTGCTCTCTCTCTTCCATTTATTTTTCTTTATGGTGACTCATTAAAAATATTGATTCCCAAACTGAGAAACACATAAACTAAGTACAATTCATTGTTTATGTTCAAAGCTACACATCAGCGGCTCAAGATGTATTTAGATCCTTTACTTAAAGCGGCTCTAATCAATATTTTTATAATAACAATGTGAAAGGGGTCGGTGATGAACCAGAGAATTATCACTTAAATCTGCAGCTCCTCATCGGCTCTACGGAGCTTTATAGAGAGTTTCTGCTCATTATTTAGCTGAAACTTTACTGTTTTGTTTCACTCTCACTGCTTCGTCATTTTCAGCCACAGCAGGCTGCTGTTTGCTCTAAAAAACCCACTGTACACTACCTGCTCAGCACCAAACAGCAGACAGACACAGTTGCGATTAGCTGGTGAACATAGCGGAGCATTTAGCAGCTAAAGAAACAAATATTTCTTTCACAAAGTGGTAGAGACCAACAACAGAGCTAAAAGAGAGTGGATATTGGATTATATTCATTAGGGGGGCACAACTTCAAATGATCATTTTTCTCTGTAATTGCTGGATGTGTAAATAAGCAACTGTTTGCTAAAAAGTTCGCCATACCAACTAAAAAGGTGATGATATGTCAGTGTTGTGTTCATGTCTTGTTTCCATTGCCCCCAAGTGGCCAAAAACAGTTATTGCAGGTTTAAAAGTCCCCTGTGGAGTTTTTGACCTTTTATTTGTTTCACACACACACACACACACACACACACACACACACACACACACACACACACACACATACGGGTGACTCGATTCACATTCAACAATGGTTTCCCACCATTCAACCGATCTACAGGTGGTTGTAACGCACTTAGAAATACAGCAACACACCAGAGATGACAAGCTAGTAAACATGAATGTAAACAATGTAAAAATCAGCATTGCAAATTATTTATGAGGAAGCAAATGCATTCAAAATGTGTGTTTGAGCCAGCCGGCAACCTCTGGTTCTGAAAAGTGAAGCCAATGCTGAAGTGCCTTAAACTTGCATTCTTTCTAATAGCCAGCAGGGGACGACTCCTCTGGTTGCAAAAAGAAGTCTGATTGTATAGAAGTCTATGAGAAAATGAGACTACTTCTCACTTGATTTATTACCTCAGTAAACATTGTAAACATGAGTTTATGGTCTCAATCACTGGTTTCTAGTCTTCTTCAATACAGCATGATGTTCATTTAGTAAATTATGGTCCCATTTAGAGTCAAATAGACCATAAAGCAGGGTATGCTTTAGGGCGTGGCTACCTTGTGATTGACGGGTCACTACCACAGCGTTGTCCGGTCTGGGTGTTGTCTGTGTTTTTGTATACAACTTTAACCCTTTCACAGTGTGAAAAAAATGTCTTATTCCGCATTCAGTTGTACTTAGCTCCACCCTCTTGTGTTACTTCTGGTTGCAAAAAAACAAGATGGCGATGGCTAAAATGCAGAACTTGAGGCTTCAAAACGGCAGTCCATAAACCAATAGGTGACATCACGGTGATCTATTAAAACCAAGGCTCAAGAGGGCTGATTTCATTTGAGTGATGCCTCGGGGTTGATTTTAGCACGTGGATCACTGGAGCAGGCTCCGTTTGAGCTCAGGTGAGCAGCTCAACACTCCCTCTACAGCTCCAGTATTTTTTTGCCGCAGAATGACTCAGTGCATCAGCGACAAAACAAAAGCAGAGACGGCTGCTCAACAGGAGCAAGACAGCCAGTCAGCTTCTGCAACGTCAGCCTACAGCCCACTGGGGCAGCGGAGCCTCAGTGCTGTCATCAGAAAACGCAACAATATAGCACAATCCAGTAGACTTCATACAGTCTGTGGTTTGACCTCAATGGCATCATAATGTGTTTTGGTGAATAACACTGAAAGTAAACATAACTTTTGTATGATTACAAGAAAACTCCACAATGCATCTTTAAAGGTGCATTTACGAAGGTAAAGGTGCATAAAACATTTGTAAAGGGGATTTTAAAAGCATTTTAAATCATGCATTGTTTACATCCATGTTAACGTGCTGGCTTTCTTTTTGTTCTCTGTCTTTGTTGGCGTATTGCTGAGTTTCTTGGTGCCACGTGACCACCACCTTTTGATCAGTGTAGTGTGAAACCATTCGATGCACATGCAACCAACAGTGCATCCAAACTATCCATTAATTATACTGCTGAGTAGTTTAATCTTGAACGCTGCATCATATTTTGTAAGCCGAATATACGTAATGCTGCAAAATCTTAATCTTCAAAATAATGAATAGCTGCAATGAGTGGAATGAAGTAAATGTATGTTTTCCTCTGAAATGTAGTGGAGCATACTGTAGATATAACATGGTACAAGACAAAAACAATGAAGTAAATCACAACAACAGAAATTGTCCTTAAGTGCAGCACTTGAGCAAATACACTTGACAGCTCCAACACTGCAAAGAATGAACAGCAGCAAGATGAGGTGGTGTTAGATGCAAACCTTTCATGCTCGGGCCGCAAGAGTGTTATCTTGTTGTGTGTTTTTTACAGACACACAGATGTTTATCTGCGTCTCATAGCAGGAAATGACCCAAATATCTCAAGTGCAGCTGAGGTCAGTCTTTCCTCTCACATACATCTGGTTACCTGTCAGTCTCTCTACCTGTCTACATGGTTTCCGGTGTCTTCATACTAATCTGATGCATTTGTAACATATTTCTTTTCCCACCCTAATTTCCTAGCAGAATTCTCTCTTTGGTCGCCAAACTCTCCTTTACTTGACTTCTCCGTACCTCCATGTGTCTTTTTTTTTCCATTTGACACCATGCTGCAATGTCTGCAAAACTTTCCCCTGTACGGTGAAAAGAGCTGAGTCAGCCACACCAACCTCAGCACCTCAGCAACTCTTCCTCTTCATTCTCTCCTCAGTGCATCCTTACTCAACCACATCCGCTCTTCACACACACAGAGGCGTAGGTGTATTTTGTGTATCTATAAATCTGCAATTCTGTTATGTGGTTTGTCTCAGTAAGCTATCCGAGCTAGTTTCAAACAGTCTTGTGTTTGTTTGCATGGTTCAATGCATGAGCAGAAAATAAATCTGTTCTTATTCTTACGCAGAATATCTATAATAAACATGTTTCTCATTGATCTTGTTGCCTGTCCAAGATGTGACCTTAAATGATGCCATTGTTGTTTGATAAGAAACAGTATTTTATTCACACAAAAAAATAAGTAACACATTTTCAAATATATACCCTGAATATCAGATACTTTTTTATGATATCACAACCATTTTGTTGCTTCTTCATAAGGGATTCAAATACATTCATTGATATAATTTAGATTACCACAACATATGGTGTAAATTAACGCATAGAGACATAGAATCTGATCACAATGTGGGACAGAGGTATTATTTCAGCATATCTCCTGGAAATATCATAAAGGCCCCCATGAGATTCTCAGTAGTTCCTGGGTGTATCTTGTCTATATTCTCCAATACTACAAAAATTTTATCTCCACTCTGCAGATGGAAGATCCCAGCCAGAAAACTGTTCCACAGATCCTCCCTATCTGAAGCATTTGCACTCGAAGATTTCGTGGTCTTGGTCCCGCAGCGGATACTAGAGGAAACATGCCCGAGATGTCAGTAAGTGGACTTACAACAACATAATGAAGATTTCAACTTGCTTTTAAACACACAGAAGCGAAGTTACAAACTGGTTGCACCCTTGTAAGCATGTGTGCAACGAAGGAAGGAAGTAAGAAGTGGTACATTGACTAACCTTTTTGATTTCATAAGTTCTAGAGATTTTTCATAGGCGTGGGTGTCTTTCATGATCTTGTGCTGGATAAGCAAACAATCCTCTGATGCGTTCAATGTCACTTTGGAGTAGAGGTAGTAGTAACCGGCCTTCTCGACTATCAGCCGGCCATCTTCGTAGACCATGTTGTTGCTGACGGTTTCACCAGCGTTGTTTACCCACAGCACCACATTGTTCGGCCCTTTCGGAGTGTTGGAGCCTGGGATTAAGATGAGAGAGAGGAGAGAAAAGAGTCATTGTGAACAAAGAAAATGAAGGAGAATAGTTCAAATTAAACATTCAACCTGCAGTAGGCAGAATATTTTTGGCATCATTGGGCAAACATTCCATAATAACCTTTCAGCATATTGTAATTCAAGTGTTCTGAGAGAAAACTAGACTCCAGCACCTCCTCATGGCTCTGTTTTCAGGCTTTCAAAAATCTAGCTCGTGATGGGAGACTTTGGCCAATCACAGGTCATTTCAGAGAGAGAGCGTTCCTATTGGCTGTTCATTCAACGGAGGCAGCTGTCAATCACTCGTAAACTCCGATCAAACGGTAAAACTAGGCAGCGCTGATCAAATATGAATCATTATTCTGTTCTCATTTTACAGCTAAACAGTACACTACAAGATTTTTCTGAAAACATTTGGGGAGAGAAATAGGCATTACAGTAACAGAATATTGATTCATATTTGATCAGCGCTGCCTAGTTTGACCGCTTGATCGGAGTTCGCGGGTGATTGACAGCTGCTCAGAGACGGCAAGGCTCCAGCTCGGCTCTGATTGGTTGTTTTCCTACGGTCTGTGAAATCCTGCAGATACCATTAGGAGCACCGGAGGACAACGGAGGACCCCGGAAGACACCGGAGGACACCGGAGGACACAGAGGCACATTTTTTCAGATTACCTGTCTCATGCACTTCTGTCAGGATATAATATTTAAAATCATATTTGCTCCAATTCTACCTACTGCAGCTTTAAGGTACGGTATTTTGGTGTGGGTGTTCTAACCTATCAGTTGAGCAAAGGGCCTCTGTTGGAACTGATCCAGATGTGGTAGCACTGTGGGAATCTCATTGGACTCTGTTGAAGAAAGCAGGATCAGACCAACCAATCAATCAGTGTTAAAACCTCACATCTCAATTCATGCATGAGGTTTTGTCTGTGCAAGCTCTAAAACTCGCATAGCTCAAAATACTTCAACATAGTTATGATAACAGAGAGTAATTCTATACCTTTAGTTCTCTTTTGACTTATGGTGTCACCCTGAAACAGAAAAAAAGGCATTTAAGCTGAAAACTCCAACAAACATCTGGCAGTGTGACAGTGTGACACACGATGCTGTACCAACAAGTACTGAACACCCACACTTACCTGCTGGCCAGATGTCTGGGGATTGGACAGACTCTGGCAGAGAGGATGAGACATACAGAGGGAAAATTCCTGCAGGGAGAGAAAGAACAAAGAGGGTGAGAGAAATACAGAATGAACAACACATGCGTGAGTAATACAAATCTGTGCGTTTTTACAAACAAGGTGTCAAAAGTTCAAGAGAATGGACTGTAAGAACAGGAAGTGTCCTAAAACCAATAGAAATGTACACACAAAGAAGGACTTATTGTCATTTGACACAAAACACATTGATGCCTTGAATATAAAAACAAACAAACAGAAAATACATTTTAAATATATATTTTTTTTATCAAAATTATTGTTTTTTTCTTTGTTTTTGTGTTATTTAATTTGGTCATATAAAGCTTTAATAAATGTATTTGAATGCCTCAGTTTTCATGTGATATAAACATAAAAACAAAATAATGTGGCAAATTGTTACATGGCAACTTTCTGTCTTGGAAGTGAGTTACTGAGAAATACAGTGGCCAGTCATTTTTGGACATCGTACAGTCTCTAAGATTTTAGCGTGTAGTGCGTATTACATAACATGCAGAGAGTACAACATATTAGAGGCAGGTGTATAATAAACAGCATTATGAAACTGTCTTAGAAAAGCGAAGTTATATTGTGGGTTTGCACATGAGAGAGAAAAGAAAGGGAAGTAGAACTAGAGAAAGAATCCATTTGACACATTTGTCATCATGGACCTGAAACTTAAAGGGCAAGTGACGACCCACGTACAAAAGTTTTCAGCTGTCCGTGTTATGACGTAGAGGAAATTAGGGAAATTCTCGAGAGTAGGAATTTCCATGAGTTCCAGCACGGCACTGAGGCTTCTTTCTTCACTCAGACACACAATCACAATCACATGCCAGCATCAGCCTAACCTGCGTTTTTTTGTATAGACTGTAGATGAAACATCCCTCGACAACAAGTCCCAACAGGGCGAGTCCCACCAGCAGGAGAAGAGACTTTTGGCCAACTCTCGCCCATCTTGGTTTCTTCCTGCTCACGGGCACGGAGACGTAGCCAGCTTGGCTGTCCACCACGAACACCTGGGGGCATGTACTCACACCGCCCTCTGCCATCCCACCAGATCACACTCCAACTGGCACGTTAGGGCTAAAGATCAAAGAGCCTGATGTGGCAAGCAAGAGACAGGGTTAGGGTTAGGTAAAGCAAAGAAACTGAGAACAGAGAGGCAGAGAGACGAGAGAGAAATTAAAGAAAGAAAAAAACTGAGATACAGATATGACTTCATGCAACCAGCAACCAGCTCTTGGGAAACAATTTCTACATACCCTCTGCAAGCACACACGAGACGAGACAGCTTCAACACGTCCAATAAATCCAATCAATCTTACACTTTGTTTGTTCCAGGTGGTTCAGAAAGAGATTACCTTGGATTTAAATGTGCACCAGATGTTCCCCCACAGCTCAGTCAACCATCCAGCAGCACAGGGCGGTTTTCACACACTCCTCTGAAGCTCCTTGGGGATATCAAATGCCCAAAATGTTCTGTTAAATTGAAATAACAATCTCTGATATACCACTGTGTATCATGACCTCTCTAGATGTCTCACCTTCTGAGAAGTAGAAAATGCCCAGTCTGCACCGTGAGCGCAGATCTCCCTGCTCCCTCACCTCTTGCGTTTGCTCGCCAGCTGTCAACTATCACTAATATTGCTTTTTCAAGCGAGCTCATGTAAGGAGGAAATGAAGATGACAAAGAGAAGAGAGAGAGAAACAACGGACAGTGTGAGTAGTGTGCGTGTGAGTGCGTGGGACACTCCCTATACGAATACAGTTATCGTCCCTCAGCTGACACTTCCTTTTCTCTCGCTCTTCAATTTCTCACTCCTCGTGTGTGTCATGTTCTGTTAAACACTTTTGGTTTGTTTGTCTCAGTTTGTCTGTGCATCAGTTTTCTGTCAGTTTCTGAGAAACTTGCACAATCATTTCGTCCTGCTGAGCCATGCATTTGGCACATTTTAAACCCTGTTGAACCACGCAGTTGGATGTTAAACACAGTCTTTCAAACAGTAGTGTTAAGTTGAGGGTGGTCAACTTGTAGATGCACCTGATTTGACTTCTGTCAGGCCTTTAAATAGGTGTTATCAGTCACTATAAGCAGCTTATTATAAGGCTGTGTTGAATACTAGATTCTGATTGGTCCATCACAGCGTTCTGCGTTCTGCTATTTCTTTATAGCAGACCGTTGCTATTGGCACACTTCTGATGTCAGACTCTGGCGGACCGTTTTTCTGTCAAATTATTGATTTATTAAGTAAGTAGCTGTGTAATAAATGTGATAATGTACAGCTAGCGGGTCATTGTTGTGAAAGAATCCCCTTCAGAGAGATGCCGTACCTCGACGTGGAGCGGAGGGGTGCGGCATCGCCTACTATGTTGCAAAAGTGAAACTTAAAAGTAACACACTCTAACATGTTTTAAAACTGAATGAAACGGAATGTTTTGAGCACAAACAAAAAGGCTTCTTTAGGTTTAGGCAACAAAACT